>PVJN01002665.1:0-113821 GCA_004026805.1 Lasiurus borealis | reverse complement strand
CCAGTTAAAGACATGTTAAAAGATCTTGTTCTGAGAAGTATTAACCCACCCACCATATTCACCAGAACTTGCTCCTTCAGATTACCACTTGTTCCGATCAATTAGCATACTCACTTCTGAGCAGCACTTCAAAATGTACAAAGAAGTGGAAAATTGGGTCTTTGTATAGTTTGCCTCAAAACCAGAAAAGTTCTATTGGGACGGTATCCACAAATTACTTGAAAGATAGGGGAAGTGTGTAGCTAGAGATAACATTACTTTGAATAAAGCACTTTTGATATTTCTTTTGAAATTATCATGTTTTCGTGGATTACAA
The DNA here is from genome assembly GCA_004026805.1 of Lasiurus borealis. NCBI lineage: Eukaryota > Metazoa > Chordata > Mammalia > Chiroptera > Vespertilionidae > Lasiurus > Lasiurus borealis. The sequence continues at coordinate 113,505 of PVJN01002665.1, read as the reverse complement.
AATCCACATTATTCACCAGTACACCTGGTAGAAATCAGTCATGACACTCCACATAAAGCTACCTTTTTCTTTGTAACAGCTAATCACATACCACTGTATATATGTAACACAATTTAACCATTCCTTCATGTAGTCATTCAGATTATTTCCAATCTTTTGCCATTATTAAAATGCCCTTCTGGTTTTAACTTCTATATGTTTCTTATATCCACTCTCTCATGTATTGTCTTATTCTATTCTTCCACTGACTTTTTGTGCCGTATCATCCCTCCCCTGGACTATCATAATAGCCATGTAATTGATTCTTCTTGATTCTTACCCTACCTCCACTATTCAACCTCCAGAATGCATGGCAATCTATTGAGTTAGAATTCTTTTATATCTGTCCCAAGCTTAAAATTCTTCAACAGCCACCACTGTGTACTCAATGAAGGCTAAAGTCATCAGCTCCTTTTAAAGGCCTCCTCCAATGCTCCACCCCTTAAAGTCATATCAACTTAGTGAAATAAAACTGCGTGTAGTCCTCCAACAGCATCAGGCTTCTTCATCCCTCTCAGTCTTTGTTCATGCTTTGCCCCCATCATGGAATACCCTCCCATCTTATCTCACCTGTCATTTGCTATTTATTATTCATTCTATCACCACCTCCTCAGAAAGACATCTCTGAACCCTCATAAGGGACAGTGAGCTTCCATAGCTGCTTTCAATTTGTCCTCATGCAAGATCACAGTGAAATCATTACCCAGCTCTCTTGCCCTCCACCTTATGCCACAGGAGGGAAGGAGTCCTGCACCTTTATAAAGAAATACAGCAGAGCCCTAACTGGTTTGGTTCAATAGATAGAGCATCAGCCTGCAGACTGAATGGTTCCAGGTTCAATTCTGGTCAAGGGTACATGCTTGGGTTTCAGTCTCAATCCCTAATAGGAGGCATGCAGGAGGCAGTTGATCAGTGATTCGTTCTCATCATTGATGTTTCTATTTCTCTCTCTCTTCTTCTCTGAAATCAATAAAGACAAATTTAAAAAAATACAGCAAGCACTTAAATGTTCATTGCAATGAACTGGTATGAAGACAAAAGAGAAGGTGAGTTTCAAAAATGGAGAAGGTGATCAAGATGTGTCTTAGTTTTCTCATCACAAAAATTGAAGATAACAATATTTTCCCCATATGGTTTTGGTAAAAATTAAATGAGATAATATACATCAAATATGTAAAACAGTGCCTGGCATTTGGAAAGCACTCAATTGATGTTAGTATCGTGTCAGGAAGAAAAATAAGAATTGAGAAAAGATCACTAGGTTGATTGGTTGATTGACTTCTGTCACCATGGTCTGTGAAGAGCTTTCCTACAGTGTAAAGGAGAGGCTGGAGGGGATGGATGACCATGATACCTAACATTGGACTGGAAACTGCTACTGGAAAAACTGCCTGAAGAAGCACTGCGTTTTGTCAAAGGAGAAACCAAGAGAACATGGAAAGGAGTGCTGGGCCACAACAAACATCTTGCTGGCCCTGCATGAGCTTCTGTGGCCCAGGCCAGGAGGGAAGCAAGTCAATAGGACAAGAGGTCGGAAAAGGGTGAGGTTCTCAGGGGGGGGGACTGGGGACTAGGAGAACTAAGAATGGCTTTGAATGACTTCTTGGAATCAGAACTTCAAATAAAAGTTATGCCTTGATAGTTCTGACCATGAGGGTTGGAAAGGGCTATGGCTAAAATTCCACTCCACTCAACACTAACAATTGCAGTAACATCCTTCTGTTGCCAATCCAATCAGGCTGCCCACTGAGCTAACAGCAGAAGAGTGTTAAGTGTTCTCAAATTTCCTCAGCACTGCAATCTGGCGGGCTTGAGCAAATGCCCCAGATGGAACTTAATTTTCTTCTTTTATGACAGGGATTATCACTCGGTCCTTTCATTTCCCCTAGGGGAGCAAAGGTTCCAGACGGGCCCACCCCCATTATATGATATCCAACAGCTTTGCATATTTTCAGTGTATACCTAGCTTTGCTATTTATTATTCATTCTACTGACTCTCTAATCTGTTAATGTGCTGAGCTGTCTTTATCAATCATAATTTAGCTACGTGGCATTGTGGTGAACACAATGTTGGGTTGTGACATGTGGAGTCTTATGCAGCAGAATTTTTCTTTTGCTATTTCTCCTAAGAAAACACAAAACTGAACAAAAGGTAATTACATTTTTTAACCTTAAGCCTGTCAATTCTAAAGGAATACAGGAGCTGTATGTTTTCATCATTGTGTATACATTCATTCAGCAAACATTTATTATGAACCTACTATATAATAAGCATTTCAGTAGCTGCTAAGGAACAGAGACAAATGAATGTAATCAGGATTTCACAGCTCCTCCAGCATCCATTTATACTCTCAGGAGGAAACAAGCAAAATTATAAATTAGTTTTGTGAGTTTTAAAATTTAAGCCATTACACAATTCTGTTTTCCTAGCACAAAAATTATAAGCAAGTGTTCCACAGACTAAATTAGGATAAGTTTTGTTTCACCAAAACTGTGTTTTTTAAAACACAGGTCTACTTTTTAAAAACAAATAAAGAAATTTCACAAAATTAAAGTAATTTTCAAAAATTTATATTTAGAAAGAGGAAGGGGAGAGAGAGAAAGAGAGAAACCTTAATGCAAGAGAGAAATATCAATCGGCTGCCTCCAGCACACACGCCAATTGGGGATGGAACCTGCAACGTAGGAATCAGTGTATGGGAAGACACTCCACTCAACTCAGCCACATCTGCCAGGGTATATTAAGCTAATTTTAAAAAAAAAATTTCCACTTTCTCTTGGGAAACACATTAAAATGTCTACCAAATTTGGATTCTCATTCCCACAAAACAAAAATCCCCAGAGTGGAGTCACCACAGTCCCTTTAAATCAGCACACCCTCTCCAGGATTCATCACTGCCCCTCACCTCTCAATCTAAAAACCCATTGTCAACCAGCACTGGACCATTCCCTTTAGCATCTACATGGGAGGAAATAAAAGACAAGGAAAGCAGTTGACTTAAAATACTGGGAAGGAGAATAATCCTTTGAATCTGTGAAGAACTGTCCTTTGTGTTAAATATGCAAATACATTATGCTCAGCACAGTATAGTCACTTTCATAACACTGCAGGCTGCAGCAGTGTCTATCTTCTCCCTCTCCCCGAGGTGATACTTACAAATATCCTTCCCTTCACAAGGGACAACAGTAGCATCATAATCCCAGCCTCTTTCTGAGGCTAAAGTACTTAACATCATATGTGAAAATATTAGATATTTCTCACCTTCCTTCTTCCATATTAAACTAGCAAAGACTCCATCCTCTTTTTTAAATATTTTTATTGTTTAAAATATTACATATATTAGTACATATATCTCCTCCCCCCCCCAACTGACCTTCTCCCAGCTGCCCCTACATCCCCCCGCCCCTGCTCAGTGTCTTATGTACATTAGTGTGCTTCTATGCATGCATACAAGTCCTTTGGTTGATCTATTTCCCTCCCTCCTCAACACTCCCCAGCATTCCCATTGTAATTTGACAGTCTGTTCAGTGCGTTATTGCCTCTGTATCTATCTTTTTATTCATCAGGTTATAATGTTGTTTATTTTCTATAAATGAGTGAGATCATGTGCTATTTTTCTTTCATTGCCTGGCTTATTTCATTTAACATAATGTGCTCCAGGTCCATCCATACTGCTGCAAATGGAAGAATTCCTTCTTTTTTGTAGCAGCATAGTATTCAATTGGATAGATGTATCATAGTTTTGTTTTAGTTGTGTTTTTTTGTTTTGTTTTTTTAATAAATCTTTATTATTTAGATTATTATATTTGTTTCTCTTTTTTCCCTTCATAGCTCCCCTCCAGCCAGCTCCCACCTCTTACTTATCCCCCATTGACCTCATCCATAGGTGTATGATTTTGTCCAGACTCTCTCCCTGTAACCCCTCAGCCCTTTTCCCTGAGAATTATCAGTCCACTCCCTTTCTGTGCTTCTGATTCTATTATATTCACCAGTTTATTCTGTTGATCAAATTTTTAATTCAATTAATTTTTAGATTCACTTGTTGATAGATATGTATTTGTTGTTCATAATTTTTTATCTTTTACCTTTTTCTTCCTCTTCTTAAAGAGTACCTTTCAGCATTTCATATAATACTGACTTGGAGTTGATGAACTCCTTTAGCTTTTTCTTATCTGTGAAGCTCTTTATCTGCCCTTCAATTCTGAATGATAGCTTTGCTGGATAGAGTATTCTTGGTTGTAGGTTCTTGCTATTCATCATGTTGAATATTTCTTGCCACTCTCATCTAGCCTGCATAGTTTCTGTTGAGAAATCAGCTGACAATCGTATGGGTGCTCCCTTATAGGTAACTATTTTTCTCTTGCTGCTTTTAATATTCTCTGTCTTTTGCTCTTGGTATTTTAATTATGATGTGTCTTGGTGTAGTCCTCTTGGATTACTTTTATATGGGGTTCTGTGTGCTTCCTGGACTTGTAACTCTATTTCTTTCACTAGATGTGGGAAGTTTTCAGTCATTATTTCTTCAAATAAGTTTTCAATATTTTGCTCTCTCTCTTCTTCTGGCACTCCCACAATTCTGATGTTGGTATGCTTGAAGCTGTCCCAGAGGCTCCTTACATTATCTTCACATTTTTTTATTCTATTTTCTTCTTGCTTTTCCAGTTGAGTGTTTCTAACTCTTTATATTTCAAATTTTTGACTTGATTCTTGTGTTCCTCTAGTCTGCTGTTAGGTCTCTGTATAATATTTTTTATTTCAGTCAGTGTGTGTTTAATTTCTAGTTGGTCCCTTTTCATCTCTAGTTGGTCCATTTTCATCTCCTCTTGGCTCTCTCTAAATTTATCCATCTTTTCTAGGATATTCTTGAAAAACATTGTAACTGTGGTTTTGAACTCTATATCCAGTCTTTTGTTTTCCTCCATTTCTTTTGTTTGTGATCTCTTCCTTTGTCTCTGCATTTTTACTATGCTGGGAGAACTTCTGTATTGCATTCAGCCTTTTGATACAAGACTTGCAAAACTGCAAAAGCCTCTCTGTTGAGCTTGGGAGGGGTGGAGTCTCAGGGTTTAACGGACCGTCTTGCCTTCTAGTTGGCCCCACCCAATATGGCCCCTGGGTCTCATGTGTCTCTGGGTAATCATTGGAGTGGTCCCTGTGCTTGTGTGCTGTGCCTCTAGACCACTGCCTTTCCGGCTACCCTGCACTCCAGGACCATATGAATCTGGGTCCCCAGGGTCTGGCCCGAAACTGGGGTTTAGTGGAGTTAGAAGTGGCGCAGTTGGAAGGCTCTGTCTCCCGCCCACTTGTGAAAGCCAGCGGCATAATCAGCAGTCGCTATTCTACAAGCAGTGCTGTGCACCACCAGACTTCTACCCTTTCATGGCTCTCCTAAATTTCCATGCACTTGTCCCTTTTCACAGTCCAAACTCCCCTCAAATGAGTTTCAGCTGGACCTGGGGTTCAGTGCCATAGGATAAGAGGTTCAGGGCAGTTGGGAGTCTCTGTCTCCCTACTGCCAGAGGAAGCCAGCCAGCATCCACTCTCTACACACAGGCGTCTCCATATCTCAGCTTTTTACAGCTCCTCTGGGTCTCTGTCAGCCGCTCTCTTTCCTTCTAGTTGTAGAATTTCCACTCAGCCAGCTTTCCTGTGGTTCTAGATGATGTCCATTCTGTCTTTTAGTTGTAGTTTTGAAATTGTTGTGCGAGGCAGCAGTGTAGGTGTTTACCTATGCCGCCATTAGTTCTCATAGTTTTCTAATCCAAATCTTAACAATTGTAAATGGTGCTGCTATGAAGATAGGGATCTATATTTCTGACTGGTGTTTCTAGTTTCTTTGGATATATTCCTAAAAGTGGGATAACAGGGTCAAATGGGAGCTACATTTTTAGTTTTTTGAGGAAACTCCAAACTGTTCTCCACAGAAGCTGCACCAGTCTTCATTCCCACTAGCAGTGCATAAGGGTTCCTTTTTCTCCACATCCTCACCAGCACTTGTCATTTGTTGATTTGTTGCTGGTTGCCATTCGGACAGATGTGAGATAGTACTGCACTGTCATTTTGATTTTCATCTCTCTGATAATTGGTGACCTTGAGCATGTTTTCATTTGTCTCTTGGCCTTCCTTCTGTCTTCTTTTGAAAAGGTTCTATTTAGGTCCGTTGCCCATTTTTATTGGATCACTTTTATTAAGTTGTATAAGTTGCCTGTAGATGTTGGAGATTAAACTTTATCAGTGATAACATTTTCAGATATGTTCTCCCATAGAGTGGGCTATTTTGCTGTTTTGTTGATGGTTTCTTTTGCTGTGCAAAAGCTTTTTATTTTGATGTAATCCCATTTGTTTATTTTCTCTTTAGTTTCCATTACCCTAGGAGCTGTATCAGTGAAGAAATTGCTTCAATATTTGTCTGAGATTTTGCTTCCTGTGGATTCCTCTAGTATTTTTATGATTTCCCATCTTATGTTTAATTCCTTGATCCATTTTTAGTTTACATTTGTATATGGTCTAAGTTGGTGGTCTAATTTCATTTTTTTTGCAAGTACATGTCCAATTTTCCCAACACCATTTAGTGAAGAGACTGTCTTGACTCCATTGTATGTTCATACCTCCTTTTTCAAATATTAATTGAGCACAGTGGTTTGGATTCTGTATTCTATTCCATTGGTCTGTATGTCTGTTCTTGTGCCAGTACCAGGCTGTTTTGAGAACAGTTGCTTTATAGTACAGCTTGAAATCCAGTATTGAATTCCTACCTACTTTATTCTTCTTTCTCAGGATTGCTGTGGCTATTCAGGGTCTTTTTTTATTCCAGATGAATTTTTGGAGAGTTCTTTCTAGGTATGTGAAATATGCCATTGTTATTTTAATAGGGAGTGTATTCAATCTATATATTGCTTTGGATTGTATGGACATTTTGATGATGTTGATTCTACCAACCCATGAACATGGTATGTTCTTCCATCTGTTTACATCTTCCTCTATCTCGTTTTTCAGTGTTCTGTAGTTTTCTGCCTATAGGTCTTTTACCTCCTTAGTTAAATTTATTTCTAGGTATCTTAATTTTTTGGTATAATGGTAAATAGGATTGTTTTTAGTCTCTCTTTCTGTAAACTCACTATTGGTTTAGAGAAATGCCATAGATTTTTTGGCATTAATGTTGTATCCTGGTGAATTGCCGAATTCATTTATTAAGTCTATTAGTTTTTTGATGGAGTCTTTTGGGTTTTTTATGTACAATATTATGTCATCTGCAAATAAGGACAGCTTTACTTCTTCTTTTCCAATTTGGATGCCTTTTATTTCTTCTTCTTGTCTAATTGCAATGGCTAATACTTCCAGTACTATGTCGAACAGGAGTGGTGAGAATGGGCATCCCTATCTTGTTCCTGTTATTAAGGGAAATGGTTTTAGTTTTTGCCCATTGAGCATGATGTTACCTGTGGGTTTATTACATATGGCTTTTATTATGTTGAGGTATGATCCTTCTATTCCCACTCTGTCGAGAGTTTTTATCAAGAAAGGATGTTAGATTTTCTCAAATGCTTTTTCTGCATCACTTGATATGACTTTGTGATTTTTATCTCTCAATTTGTTTTGTGATGTATCACGTATATTGATTTCTGGATATTGTATCATCCTCCCATCCCCAGGATGAATCCTGCTTGGCCATGGTGTATGATCTTTCTGATATACTTCTGGATCTGATTTGCTAGACTTTTGTTGAGGATTTTGGCATCTCTGTTCATGAGGGATATTGGCCTGTAATTCTCTTTCATTGTGTTGTCTTTACCTGGTTTTGGTATTAGGGTAATGCTGGCTTCATGGAAGAAGCTTAGAAAGGTTCCTTCTTCTTGAATTTTTTTTGAATAGTCTGAGAAGGATAGGTTTTAATTCTTCCTTAAATGTGGGGTAAAACTCCCCTGTGAAGCTGCCTGGCCCCGTATTTTTGTTTGCTGGAAGCTTTTTGGTGACTTCTTTAATTTCTTCCATAGTTATTGGCCTATTGAGGTGTTTAGATTCTTCCTGATTGAGTTTTGGAAGGTTATATTTTTTTCTAGGAATATGTCCATTTCCTCCACATTGTCCAGTTTGTTGGAATAGAGTATTTTTTTTAAAAAATCCTTTGTATTTCAGTGGGATCTGTTGTTATTTTACTTCTTTCATTTCTGATTTTGTTTATTTGGGTCCTCTCTCTTTGCTTCTTGGTAAGCCTGGCTAGAGATTCATCAATCTTGTTTATCCTTTCAAAGAACCGGCTCTTGATTTTGTTGATCTTTTGGTCTCAATGTCATTTATCTCTGCTTTGATCTTTATTATTTCCTTCCTTCTCCTTTCACTGGGTTTTTCTTGTTGCTCTCTTTCTAACATTTTAAGTTGTAGGGTTAGGTAATTTATTACCATTGTTTCTTGTTTTTTTGCAGTAAGCTTGTAGAGCTATGAACTTCCCTCTCAAGACTGCTTTTGCCATGTCCCATATATTTTGGATTATTGTGTTTTCATTGTCATTTGTTGCCAGGATGGCTTTTTATTTCTTCTTTGATCTCTCTGGTTACCCAGTCATTGTTTAATAGCATGCTGTTTAGTCTCCATGTGTTTGATTTCTTTGGATTGTTTTTATTGTAGTTGATTTTCAGTTCCATGCCACTGTGATCTGAGAAGATGTTTGATATAATTTCTATCTTCTTGAATTTGAAGAGACTTTGTCTATGAACCATCATATGATCTATCTTTGAAAATGACCCATGTGCATTTGAGAAGAATGTGTATTCTGTGGTTTTGGGGTGAAATGTTCTGAAGATATCAATTAATTCCATCTGGTCTAGTTAATCATTTAAGATTGATGTTTCTTTGCTGATTTTTTGTTTAGAGGATTTGTCCAAGGGTGACAGTGGGGTATTAAAGTCTCCTACTCTGATTGTATTGCTGTCAATATCTCCCTTGATATCCTCCAGGAGTTGTTTTATGTATTTAGGTGCTCCTGTATTGGGTGCATATATGTTTACCAGAGTTATTTCTTCTTGTTGGATTGCTTCCTTTAGTATTATGAAGTGGCCTTCCTTATCTCTTGTTATGTTCTTCACTTTGAGATCTAATTTTTTGGATATAAAAAAAAATCCTTCATTTCCACTCGCTTGAAAAACCTTTTTCCATCCCTTCAACCTCATTCTGTGTGTGTCTTTTTTTTCTGAGGTGGGTTTCTTATAGACAGCGGATATATGGGTTGTATTTTCTTATCCAATCTATAATTCTATGTCTTTTGATTGGGGCATTTAATCCATTTACATTTTAAGTTATTATCAATAGATGATTATTTGTCACCATTTTTATTTTTTACCCCCATGTTCTTTCTTTGCTTCCTATTTCTTTTGTTTTTTTCTACAGCAGATCCTTTAGCATTCTTGCATTGCTAGTTTGGTGATAAATTCCCTTAGTCTTTTTTTTGTGTCTGTGAAACTCCTGATTTCACCTTCAGTTCTGAGTGATAGCCTTGCTGAGTACAGTATTCTTGGATTCAGACCCTTCTTTTGCATGACTTTGTATATTTCATACCATTTCCTTCTGGCCTGATAAGTGTCTGTTGAGAAATAAGTCGCTAGTCTAATGGGGGTTCCTTTGTAGGTAACTTTCTGTTTCTCTCTGGCTGCTTTAAGATTTTTACTTTGTCGTTGGTTTTTGCTAACTTAATTATAATGCTCCTTAGCATCAGTCTTTGGGATTCATTTTGCTTGGGACTCTGTGAGCTTCTTGGATTTGTGTTGGTCATTTCTTCCCTGTATCACAGAAGTTTTCTGTCATTATTTCTTCAAACAGTTTTTCTATTCCTTGCTCAGTTTCCTCTCCTTCTGGAACCCCCATTATGCAGATGTTGTTCTGGTTTATGTTGTCCCGAAGTTCCCTTAGGCTCTCCTCTTGCTTTTTAATTATTTTTTTCTAGAAGCTGCTCTACTTGGGTATTTTTTTTCCTACCTTGTCTTCTAGCTTACTGATTCAGTCCTCTGCTTCTTCTAGTCTACTCTTGATGCTGTCTATTGAGTTCTTACAGCAGCAATGTCATTTTTCGTTTCTTCCTGGTTCTTCTTCATTTCCTCTTGGTGCTTACACATGTTTTTGGATTTGTCCTCCTTTCTTTTCAGCCACCTTATAACTATTTCCCTGAGGTATTTCTCCAACAGGTTGCTTGCCTCCATTTTGTTAACCTCCTTTTCTAGTAATGCCTGCTTTTCTTTCATATGTTGGTTGTTTCTTTGTCTCCCCATGGTCTCTCTTCTCTGAGTGCCTGGTTATGTAGTTCCTCTCTTTTTATCCCAGAGAAAATCTGACCTTTCTGTGGTGGAGTGTAGAGCTACTCTGAATCCACGTGTTTGCACCAATCGGGGGCTGGTGTTCTGGGGTGTGCAGCTATTTGGTGGTTGTTGTAGTTGTAGATTTTCAGGCTTCCAATAACATCCACTTTCCCCTTCAAGATGGTGGGGTGTCTGCGTCTGAGCTGGCTGGTCTGGGAGGGAACCCAGTAGCCATGTGGGCTGCCCGGACAGGGGTTCCCCATCCAGCAGTCCTCCACCATCTCCTAGAGTATAGCTGTCCCACAACTTACCAACAAACACTCCCCTTGAGACCCTGTTCTTTCTATTTGCTATTCTTTCCATCTGCTCCAGGCCAAAGCTTGGGACATGTCTATCTATTTTTCTGCCATTTTTTCCTCTTCAGTCCCCGCAGCTTCTACTTTTTATTCCCCTTGATTATTTCTCTTTTCTATCCAATAATGTGCTCAAATAAAAAATATAAACCTTCCCATTCATTTCCAACACTTAGAGATGACTTATTCTCAGTCTCACTAGTAATCAGGAAAAGCAAACTAAATTTACACAAAGCTCAAGGCTAGAATGTGGTGAAACAAGGAAGAACATTGTAAATAAATTACAGTCTATTTGAAGGGTAATTTACACAATCAGTGAGGCTGAAGATGCATACACCTGGTGACCCAGCAGTGGGGCATGCAGTAAATTCTCTAGAGTGGTGGCTTTCAAATGGCCCTCATTATAAATATACCTGGTCCAGCTGGTGTGGCTCAGTGATTAAGCATTGACCATAGATCATGGTTCAATTCCCCCTCAGGACACATGCCTGGCTGCAGGCTTGATCTCTAATGGAAGGTGTACAGGAGGCAGCTAATCAATGATTCTCTCTCATCACTGATGTTTCTCTCTCTCTCTCACTCTCTCTCTTTCAAAAAAAAAATCATAAAACTTTTATCTTCTTTCCCTTTGTTAAAAAAAATACATCTGACATTATAACCAAGTGCACCTACATACATACACATCTAACTAGAAGAAAACATTAACAAAAATTACCCTTATAATGTGCAATGAATTTTGATATCATTTATATAATATACAATTTATAATTAATATTTACTATTATTTTAATGTGGATTGCAATACAGTAAATTGATGTTATGACACATTAATGTATAATAGCTTGAAAAACAGTGCCTGCCAGGCTACCACTACACATGTCTATGGAGTCATCCATCAGGAATCTTGTCACATTGCTTTTACTAAGAGCAAAAAATTAAAAATAATCTCAATGTCCATCAAAGCAGAGAGGAAAAATGAAATTTCATATTCAGTTCATGTTCATATCATAAAAAAGTGAAAATGATTAAACTAAATTCATGTATTTGATAAAATTTAAAATTCTTTTTAATAAAAGCAAGTTTCATATGCAGAGTGGATCTAAGTTTTAAACACAAAAAGTATAATTCAATATTTCTTTGGGCACATACATGTACAAAGAAAGGATAAAAGAAAGAAAGGATTTAAACCAACATTTTTTTTCTTCTCTAAAAAGTTTTATTGTTTTCATTTGGTCCAATATGAAGGAAAGGACTTAGGGTGGTTAAAGGAGTTGCTAATGGTTTTGGGGAGAGGCTCAGGCAAAAGTCAGACACCAAGGGAATTCAGAGGGTTCCCTCAAAGGCCTCTAGGTTCCAAAGGCTCCTAGTAATGTTTGAGGGCAAGCCTTTGGAAGAGATACTTGCCCAGCCCAGCCTTGGGGCCGATCAGACTACAAGGTTAGTCAAGTGTTTACCCATTTTCTTGATGAGCTTCACCTCCTCATCCAGGAAGTGGTTCTCCAGGAAGTCACACAGTTGAGGGTCTACATGAGTAGAATCCAGGACATGCAGCTCCAAAAGGGCCTGGTTCAGATTCCTCACCAAGGCCCTGGCGGCTTCCAAGGCATGCTGAGTTTTACCCACTCATCTTAGGAAGGCTTCAGCACATCCTGGAAGAGCATGTAGCCACCGCACTGTTTTGCATCTTTAAGAGACGCTCAGTGTCCCTCGTGCTTCTCTGCCAACTCTCAGGGGATGTGGGCCATGTCTTCCAGAGCCACATCATTGAGGTCAAAATAGCACACTTACCTCTGAATATCAGTTTTCTTGGGGAGAAGGACAACGGGGAAGAGTTTAAGATAGGAGTTTGAGGTTAAAGCTATTAGGTATATCTGAAACATCTTCTTTAAAAAAAAAAACCTCTAGCAAAATGCAAAAGAAAAAGGCAGCATTTCTTAAATGTGGATATACATGTGAGATTATTTTCTGTATTTTAGGAAGCAAACCTTAAAGGATGCAAAGGTCACTATTCTCTCACACCCTGCAGCTCTCAGATGTGAAGTTTCAACAGGAGCTTAGACTTTAGAATTTCAATCTTACTGTACTGTGACCCAGAAGGCAAAGTTAACCTAGTGCCTATGCTTTTCAAATTATTTACAATTGAACTCCTTGAAAAAACTAAGCTCATTTGGGATTTTTGAACATTAAAATGTTCTACTCCCAAATGCTTACTGCTTATTCTGAAGCTTTGGTGGTTGAAATGCTGCCTGGTGCTGAATAAGCATGATTTTAGCTGACTCCTCACAAGGCCACCTGCTAAAATAATGTAGAAGGACTTGGCATGACCAGTTACTTTGTAGATTAATAATGCTGACTATTTTCTGAGGTGGAGGGTACTGGAAGAATAGAAGTGTCACTAGATCAGAGAAGCCATTTATTGCTGGACCTGGGATTGCAGTGATCTCAGAGGTTAGCATCCTCCCCAAACACCTTCCTCTGCAGACAACACTCTCACACCCTCCAGAGATGGCTTTGTTTGCAGAGATCTAAGATGCTGTGTTTAATTTAAGTGAATGTATTTTCCTCCTCAACTGTCAGTCTGTGTGCCTAGTTTCAACATTCCCAGCCTCAATCCTATCTATCTTGTGAAATTTGGAAGTTCTCATTAATACTAATGTCATGATGCATATCTTGAACTTCACTCTTGATTATTAACACTTGATACCCATGAACTGTCTAGCACAGCTATTTGCATGCAGCACATACATTTCACCAAATTACTATTTACAAAAGAAGTTTTGGTATCAAAAAAAGAACACCAAAATGTGAATCCTGTTTTGGCCACAGGAAAGCATCTTGACCATGGGCAAGACCCTTCACTGTTTAGAACCTCAGTTTCTTTGTCCTCCTTTCTCACACTTTTAAGTGAGAACTAAATAAGTCCAAATATGTGGGAAGTTCTGTGTAAAATAGAAAACTTTATGAAGACATGAGGGGATGTTGTTATTAGTGTTAACAGCAATAAAGGTAATACCGTATCTACTTTTATATACAAAAAAACACCCAGGATTGCTATTTCCACATTTGTACTTTATAGCCCAGTCAGTTTTTCTACAGCTCTCTTCCCTAATGATTATATCATTTCTTTCAACAAACAATGTGAACTTTTTATTACAATTTCATTTTAGCTTGAGAGGGTGGTCTTAAAAGGAAAACCTGGGGACCCCTTGAAAATTTTTTAAGTCCCTGGTCCACTCTAAATGGTGTGTAAAGTTCCAGGCCAAAATCAAAGGATTTATATTCCTCAAAAATTAACTCATTTTGATGTCAGTGGCCCTGGACCATATGTCTTACTTCAATTCACCAATATTAAAGAAAAAATACTATAATAATGAGTCACCATAGTATTAGAGCATAATTATACTCTAAATCCAAATAGATCCAAGATGGCAGCCAATGAAATGGCAGGCTGCAAGATAGTGAGTGAGTGAAAGAGTGAAAGAAGAGTGTGTGGATGTGAGGGGAGTGTCTGTATTTGTGAGTGAGGGACAGCTATATTCCACAGAACTGTTGGGGACTGGCGGACCAGGCTCCTCTGGCTGGGAAGCCTCTACTACAGTTGAATTCTCTCCCTGAGTGGCTCGCTCTGCTGCAGAGACCACGCGATCTTGAAGGGGAGAGCAGCTATGATAAGAAGCCCAGCCTTACCTTCACCCAAGGAGACCTCGAATACCTCCCAGGACTCTGCAACCACAACACCGAGGGACCAGCTCCCTCAGTTGTGAACTCATGAACCGAGACTCCAGCCTCCCTGACTGCAGGAACCTAATAAGTTTGTCCAAGGGGAGACAGGGTGGTGGCCTAATACATGGACAGGTCCTGTGCCTTCTCACAGAGCAGATGGGAGGAACAGCTGAATTGAATAATATCCACCTGAAATTGGAGAATTAAATAAAGCTGGTGAGGCAATCCATGGATCAGAAGGTCAAAGATCACCTGGAGAGAGGTGGGATCTGGGATCCATGCTGGAGGGAGAAATACATATAGTGGGAGTTAGAATCTGCACTCTACCAAATCTGCAGCCCTTGGGGTCAGTGAAGCCTTGATGTGAAAGGGGGTCCACAGAGCTGCTGGCAGAGGGGACTCTAGATCTAAGCTCACAGCCATGTGAGACTGCCCAGAAAGGCATCCTGAAGTTCTATCCTGGTCATGCAGTACTGGGGTAGAAAGACACAAGTTGGCGAGGTTCCTTTGTCTCTTTGACTTCCTTGCTTTTGCTTGCTAAGCCCAGTACATAGGATCTTCCCATTAAAAACACTTACCAAGACTGCAGGGGAAAGTTGTGTTTTTTTTTTTGGAAACCAGAGATCAGAATCAGTAGAGATGAGCAGGAAACCAGCTTTGGGACAGTCCATCCTTCCAACCCAGTCTATTAAGAAACTCTTGATTCACCTAATGAAGACATTCTGGAAGGAGTAGGGCATCACTGTTTATATGATCCTTGTTATAATCATCATCAACATCATCATCATCAACAAGCCTCTGTTATATATTGGGGGACAATCTGGCTGCTCTCCATCAAAAGCACTGCCATGTCTTGTGGGCTCACAGCATTAGAAATTGGCATGAATAGGGGTGGTATCTTGAGTTGGAGCCCTGTGGCTATTCTCATTTCCTTTTCCAAGCCACCCACTTCACTCACATTTGGTTTTGCCATCAATAATATGATCTATACAAAACTTTAATCATCATTGGAAAAATTGCTCAGCATATGTCCCACAAATCATGAGTATAGATATATAGAAAGTATATTTTATTCCAAAAGAATCATATGCTCATGGTTCTGTATGATATAAATATGAACATAAAAATTTTGGAGACATAGAAAGAACTAAGCTTTAGTCTGTTATTTTAAAAACATTTATTGCTTTTTTATTATGTAAGTAATGGCTTATTGTCTGCACAAATGGAAAATGCTGTAAATAAAAATGATCCATGGTGCCCATTCAACTACTCCCTGGCTATGGCATAATACCTTTAGTTCTCTTGAAGTCTCATCTTACTTCATAGTTATATATAAAATATTTACTGTAGTGATCCTTTTTTATTTAGCTAATATTGCATTTTGAATATGTTTCTTAGAAAAACGGTATTCAAAATTAACTTTTAATGTTTGCATATTTTTTATTATTTGAATGAATCAAAATATATTTTATACCATGAGGCTGGGGCAGAATACAAATGGAGCCTTCAAAGCATATGCTTATGTATTTAAAAGTTATAAATTGAGGTAACAGCCTGTTAAATAAAATATGATCTATTCCCCTACCTTGACAAATATATTGATGTGATGGTAAAAGAAAAATGTGTAATGTTACTTTTTAATCCTCACCCAAGAATGTTTTTGTTTATTTTAGAGAGAGAGGGAGGAAAAGGAAGAGAGAGAGAGAAACATTGATCAGTTGCCTCCCCTGCACTCCCTGACTGGGGATGGAACTCACAACACTTTGGTGCACAGGATCATGTTCTAACCAACCAACCAAGCTACCCAGCCAGTGCTGTAATGTTATAATTTTATGTGAGTGAATGTCTGAAAAATATCAAATTTGATTGAATTTATTTGGAATATGAAGTTTCTGGGATTTAATCTTACCAGTTCAGACCTTGGACTTGATGTGGGCATTTTTCTTGCTCATTTTTAATGCTTTGATCAGTAACTGACTCTTCATTAAATAAAGAATTATGTTCTGTTCATGAATTTTATGTGGGTCATGCTCTCCAGAAGCCTGCTCATTTTCAGTTTAACATTTAAATATTTAAACCAATTGCTTCTTTGAAAAGTTTTAACCTTTTTCTTTTCTGTTGTATCCATACAAATCAAAACTAACATTTAAATCAGTGGATTTTGAATAATCAGATTACCCTCCATAATGTGGGTGGGCCTCATCCAATCAGTTGAAGGTCTTGAGAGAAAAGACTGAGGCTCTTCTGATGAAGATGAAATTCTGTCTCCAGTCAGCTTTCAGGCTCAAGCTGCAACTCTACTTTTTCCTGGATCTGCACCCTATCAACAGATGGATAGAAGTGGAAAATGTGCTGGAAAGGCCATTGATTACAAACAATGGAAGCTGAGCTGATGACTGATGGCCTCACTGAATTTGGCCTGTGCACTGAATGGGCCCCTGCTACCTCTGCAGGCTCTGAAAAGGATCAGAAAATCTCTGCAAAAGGTAAGGAAATATAACACTAACAAGAAGGGCTATAGGGAGACAGTGAATCACAACCACCCACTGAACCTCATTACGACAACACAGATATTGCAAGAGATTCTTCCCACTTTGTTACTAAAATGAAAAGTGACACACATTTGCCATAGGATGACAGCAATTACTGTGCTGCTCATCAGCTAAAAGGAGCAATTGCACAACCTGCATATTTCTAAAATGGGAGCCACTTAAAAACTGAGAGAACATATGGGGCCATCAGATTTACATGCATAGCATGGGACCCTGCCAACATGAAGTGGGTTTGAGCTCAGGATGCAGTGGTTCTGTTCAAAATGTACAATTGAGAGAGGTTGTTACTAAGAGGTCTGGGACCTTGGACATTTGGATTCTTCTAACCCCATAGCAGGAAAGCTTCCTCTACATGACTAAGGCTCAGACAAACTGGAACATGGACCCCATTCACTTGAGGCCCCCATAGCAATGCACAGAAAGTGGCCCCAGAACTGTTTATCTCCAAAAGCAATTGTAACTGTATAGACACAACTGTAGTTACTGTCTTTCGAAATTTATTCACAAACCATTTGAGTATTTCCTAGATGCCAGCTACTACTTAGGTATTATGACAACAGCAGTGAACAAACAAAACTGGCAGCTTTGAGAAACGTTTCTCCAAAGAAGGCATATAACAGGGCAATAGGTACATGAAAATATCCTCAGGATTACTAATCATCAGAGAAATGTACAATCAAGTAAAATCTACTAATTTCTTTCTTTTGTCTCTGTTGTTCATATTGAATAAATTCTACTATGATATCTTAATAATTCCTGTTCAATGATTAAGTTCACTGATTTTTTTCTCCGTCCCTTACATTATTCCCCTGAGCCCATCCATTCAGTTTTTGTTTCAGTTTTACTTTTCAGTTCTAAAATCTCCACTTGGTTCTTCTTTATATCTTCTACTTCTTTGTTGAGACTTTCTATTTTATAATTTGTTTTGTATGTTTGTGATTGCTCTTTGAAACATCACTTGCTTATTGAGATATAATTCAAGGACCATAAAATTCACCCTTTTAAAATGTACAAATTGGTAGTTTTAGCATAGCTACAAAGTTCTGCAGCCATCACCACTACCTAATTCAGAACATTTGTATCACTCCAAAATGAAACCCCATCTCCATTAGCAATGATTCATTTCCCTGCCAGCCACTAATCTACTTTCTGACTCTATGGATTTGACTATTCTATACATTTCACTTAAATGGAATCAAACTTAGATGTGGAATTGCTGGGTCATATGGTAACTCTATGTTTAACTTTTTGAGCAGCTGACAAACTGTTTACTAAAGTGCACCATTTCACATTCCCACCAGCAGGAGATGAGGGTTCCAGTTTCTGCACATCCCTGCCAACATGTTATTGACTGTCTGTTTTATTCCAGCCATCCTAGTGAGTATGAAGTGGAACCTCATTGTGGTTGTGATTTGTTCTTCCCTAATGACGTGGACATCTCCTCATGTGTTATTGAAGAATATTTACAATGGCTGCTCTAAAACCCTGAGATAATTCTCACATCTCTGTCATCTCAGTGTTGGCATCTATTGGTGCTTGTGGGAAACTTGTTGTGATGGACCGCCATTTTGTAGTAAGCTCCAGCCATGTTAGCACTAACCTCGGGTTAGGTTTCTATTACCCCAAAACCTATCTCTTTCCTGTAAGTCAGGTGTTTCGCCTTAGGGCTAGGAATTTTCGCTAACTTCCTCATTCCTCCTTCTCCCTAAAAATACCCCGAATTCCTCATGAATAAATGAGACTTGATCAGAAATTTGTCTTGTCTCCATTCCTTGTGCCTCTTGTCCCTTTCATCCCCACTCCCCCTCTAGGGTCCTCATTGACTTAACCCGTGGGTGGGGAAAGGTGCTGTTTTTATCTTTCAGTTTGACATCTTCCTAGTTCTTGCTATGACCAATGCTTTTTAATTAAAACCTTGGATTTTGGATATTACATTATGATGTTATGAGGACCTGAATCTTCGGACACTGCCGTGATAGAGAAAGGCAGAGGGAGGACACAGCCTTTTTACTTTACTGACAGGCAGGGCCAGAAGTCCAGGTTCCCTACATGGCTTTCAGTGAACTGCGGAAGAAGTGTGTGTCCTCATCACCACTGAGGGAGGTGAAAGCCCTGGCCTCCACTAGGCCTCTTCTGACACACTCCAGTGGGGAGGCGATGGGGCCTGTTACTGCCAGGATGGGGCAGAAGTCCAGGCTCCTTACTCAGTCATCACCTGGCAGGGGTGTCTGCTCCCACTTGGTCTTTGCTGGCATGGGTGAGAGTGGGGCTACATTTTTTTCTATGGTGTTTGACTGAAGCACAGTGGTTACTATCTAGGAGTTTTCTATTTTGCTAACCTGCTTGTTCCTGGACCTTTGGCTAAAAAATGCTTGCTTTTGTTAGAGCTTTTTAATTTGCCCGTTGGCTGTTCTGGGTTGCTGGCTTCTTCTGCTCCTCATCTGGGATATATGACATAAGAAAAAAACAATAACAAGGAATTCATCACTGTGCCATTCTCAGTTCCTTAGTTGGCCCACCTTCTCTCTGCCTCTGAGACCCTTCTCGTGTGTGTTTTATATATAAAGTACAGAGCTTTTCATTGTTTAGTAGGAGAATAGGGAAAAATATGCCTATGCCATCTTCACAGAGGTAGAAGTCTTTTTAAAATTGCAACCTGTTGTCTTGGCTGGTGTTTCTAAGTGGTCAGAACATTGGCTCATGCACCAAAGGGCCTCAGGTTTGATTCCTGGTCAAGGGCACATTCCTGGGCTGCAGGGTCCCTCCCTGCCCCTGATTGGGACATGTGCAGGAGGCAACCAGTCAATGTGTCTCTCTCTCCCTCCAATCCTCCTCCCTCCTTTCCACTCTCTCTAAAAAGCAATGGAAAAAAATATGCTCTGGTGAAGATTAACCAAAACAATAAGTTTGTGATCTGTCTTTTTAAAACACGTTTAATGTTTTGGTTAATCCTTAAACATAGAAATAGCTTTCAAGTAAACTATACATTTCCATATCTTTCTGAAACATTTGGCATTAAAATTAATTCCACCTTTTGACAAAGATCTATAATACAAGTGTCCATAGCTGTGTATACATTTATTGCACAAGACTCGAGTTTCTATATGATAAAAATTCTGCGCTCACAGCAAATGGCACCCACGTGCCCAATTTTGCAAGTTCCTGTGACTGCCTGCTCATGCTTGCCAAGGTGACTGCCTCCAAGAATCCCCACACCTCTCCATCTGCTACTTCTATTAGACAGCAGGCTGAGAAACCGGACAGTCAAATCTTTTAGAGCTACTTTTAAACAACAGTAAACAGACTCCACTTTATACACATTATATTTCTAACATCCATCTGGCTTACTTACATTTCCTCACCATAGTACAATTAGTCAAGTTGGACAATACCCAGAGAAGGGTAGAAAGGAATAATGGAAGATGGCGTCTGAAGAAAGATGGGGGTAAAATGTGATTGACTTGGAAATTAAGCTTTCATTTTAGCAGTAAAAACCATCTCATACATGAGCATCAATTTTCTAGTCACCTAGAAAAACATCATATATATGGGTCACTCAGTTAACTCAGTCTTTTTATAGCAGCATCACTAAGCTATTTATAGTGAACAATTAAAGATAGCCTAAGTGGGCCAGCACAATCCTCTATCTGGTGGCTCTGGATGGGGTGCTGTAATTTAAGCAACGAGATAAAGGCTTTCCTTAAATGCGAAGTGATACAAAGGCCTTCTCTAGAAACTTATAAACCAGCCTTGAGTTTGTATTTACATTTCACTTTTTACAGTCAATGTAATTATTCATGCAATGCATTATCCACAATATGACCTACATTATAGGAAACTTCTCAAGACTTAGTCAGTGCCAGGAAGTGGCTGCATGTGGATAGAACATGTATGGTAGGAGACAGTGTGAGAGGGCACAGAGGGCATCAGCTTTGAACCCAAGAGGACCAGAGTCTGAATCAAGACTCCACAAGTAAACAGTGCACTGGAAACGTCAGGCTCTTGAGCCTGTCTTCCTACCTATAAAACCAGGACCTGTCAGCTGACACTGTAGTATTTTTTATTTTTTATTTTTTTTGAGAGAGAGACAGAGAGAGAGAAAAAGAGAAAGAGAGAGAAACCAAGTTGGCAGCATAGGTAAATACCTAAACTGCTGTCTCACACAATAATTTCAAAACTACAACTAAAAGACAAAATGGACATCATCTAGAACCACAGGAAGATGGCTGAGTGGAAATTCTACAACTAGAAGGAAATAGAAAAACACACTGAGACTCAGAGGACCTGCAGGAGGCAGAGGTACTGAGATGCATGGAGAGGACCGGCAACTGAGTGTTCAGCTAGATTTCTCAAGTCAGCTCCTGACTGTGCTGAACTCCAGTTCTGGGTGAGATTCTGGGGACCCAGACTCATTCAGGGAGAAACTGGACTGTCTGGCAGCAGGCAGAACTTGAGGGCAGCTTTCTCTCAGAGGTGCTTGCAGCAATTACAATGGCACACTGAGACACAGAGGCCTATTAGGGCAGGGCTGATGGGAAACCAATGCTGTCTGTACTTCCCTGAGACTCCTCCCCATCCAAGCTAAGCAAAGAGACTTTTGCAAGTCTTGTCTCATAAGGGTGTCTCCAACACAGAAGTTCTCCCAGCATAGACACAGCTGATCCTCACTGCCAATTAGCCTGGAAGTCAATTCCTCCCAGTGATACCAACAACAATCAAGGCTTACCTACCACAAGACTGTGCACACAGCCCACAAAGATGTGCACCAAGAGTGTCTACCTCAGGTAACTAGGGAGGATGAGCCATTAGGCCCTATAGGACACCTAGCATACAAAGCCACTCTGTCAACTCAGAGAAGCAGCCAAAATGTGGAGAAAAAGAAACAGATCACAAATGAAAGAAATGGAGGAAAGCAAATGATTGGATACAAAGTTCAAAACCATGGTTATAATGTTTTTCAAGAATTTTCAAGGATATCAAAAAGGATCAACTAGAAATTAAGCATACACAGCTGAAATAAAAAAAAAATTATACAAATATCTAACAGCAGACTAGAGGATCACAAGAATCAAATCAAAGATTTGAAATACAAAGAATCAAAAAAGATTCAACCAAAAAAGCAAAAAGCAAAAAAAAATTGAAGATACTATAAGGAGCCTCTGGGACAACTTCAAGTGTACCAAAATTCAAATTATGGGGGTGCCAGAAGAAATGAGAGAACAAGATATTGAAAACCTATTTGAAGAAATAATGACAGAAAACTTCTCCCATCTGGTGAAAGAAATAGACTTACAAGTCCAGGAAGTGCAGAGAACCCCAAACAAAAGGAATCCAAAGAGGACCACATCAAGACACATCATAATTAAAATGCCAAGGGCAAAAGACAAAGAAAGAATATTAAAAGTATCAAGAGAAAAATAGTTAGTTACCTACAAGGGAGTACCCATATGATTGTCAGTGGATTTCTTAACAGAAACTACGCAGGCCATACAGGAGTGGCAAGAAATATTCAAAGTGATGAATAGCAAGAACCTACAACCAAGATTACTCTACCCAGCAAAGCTATTATTCAGAATTGAAGGGCAGATAAAGAGCTTCACAGATAAGAAAAAGCTAAAGGAGTTCATCACCACCAATCCAGTATTATATGAAATGCTGAAAGGTATTCTTTAAGAAGAAGAAAAAAAAGGTAAAGATAAAAATTATGAACAAGAGCCTAAACCGGTTTGGCTCAGTGGATAGAGCGTCGGCCTGCAGACTGAGAGGTCCCAGGTTCCATTCCGGTCAAGGGCATGTATCTTGGTTGCCGTCATATCCCCAGTAGAGGTCGTGCAGGAGGCGGCTGATCAATGTCTCTCTCTCATCGATGTTTCTAACTCTCTATACCTCTCCCTTTCTCTCTGTAAAAAAATCAATAAAATATTTAAAAAAATATATGAACAAGAAATATATATCTACCAACAAGTGAACCTAAAAATCAAGAGAATAAAAAAAATCTGATGAACAGAATAAACTGGTGAGTAAATAGAATCAGGGGCATAGAAAGGGAGTGGAATGACAATTCTCAAAGGGAAAGGGGTGTGGGAGGTATGGGAAGAGACTGGACAAAAATTGTACACCTATGGATGAGGACAGTGGAGGTTAAGAGCAAAGGATAGGGTGGAAACTGGGTGGAGGGGAGGTATGGGGGGGGAAAGGAACAATTGTAATAATCTGAACAATACAGTTTTATTAAATTAGAGAGAGAGAGAGATTGGTTGATTTATTGTTCCACTCATCCATGCATTCAATTGTATGTGCCCTTACTGGAGATCGAACCTGAAACCTTGGTATATGGGGACAATGCTCTAACCAAGTACTTTTGTGCCTCATGAATTTTGGCATCTTTTTTAGGGACAATCCACGGATTACATGGCAATGAAATCAGGGTTATAAAGAGACTTCTACATATCCCTCTCCACTCCAACTACTCTCTAAGTGAACTTTCAGAGACAAACTCAGCCCATGCTAGGATCCAAATGTTGATCATTTCATTGTAACTTCATCAATCCCTCCCTTTCCTCACACATCTGCTCCACCAAATGACTGCACAAACATATATGCTTATGCTGCTCATGTTCTTAGAAGACCAGTCTCCCCCATGCTCCAAATATGTACCTGCTCCAAATCATGCCTGTGTTTCAGGACCCCCTCGGATGAGACCTGCAGTCTTCAAGCAGATTTCCACTATCCTAGCTTGCAGAACCTCTCATCTCAGCACTGGCCATGCCCCTGCATTACAATAATATTAATTAATAAGGAATATATTCTCACCCCTAACCTGGTCCAGTGTTTTCATGTAGAATGTGCTGCCAAGGCTCTGGGTGCATGGACTAGCAAGTGGAGAAAGTGATGGAAGACAATTAGGACAGAAAACTTGAGCAGTCTATGTCATTTGCAACATTTTGAAATTAAGTGACACAATGGGATCTTCATTCTGCCATATTGGCACTCATGGTGTGAAGCCATAAAACTTCTGTACCTCAACGGCCACAATTAACAAAGTAAAAAGATAACCTATGAAACGGGAGAAATTATATGTTTATTAAGGGTTAATATTCAGAATATATACAGAATTCCAAAAGTTAACAGCAACAAGAAATAATAATCCAATTTTTAAAATGGCAAAGGACAGACATTTCTCCAAAGAAAATATACAAATCTCCAACTAGTATATAAAAAGATGCTACACATCACTAATCATTAGGAAAATGCAAATCAAAACCACAGTTATATATCACCTCACATCCATCAGGTTGGCTACTACCAAAATAGAAAATAAGTGCTAGCAAGGATGTAGAGAGACTGGAATCCTTGTGCACTGCTGGAGGAAATATAAAATGATGCAGCTGTGTAGAAGTTCCTCAAGAAATTAAAAACAGAATTATCATATGAACCAAAAATCCCACTACTGGGTTTGTATCTAAAGAATTGGAAGCAAGATCTTGAAGAGATATTTGCACATCCAAGTTCAGAGCAGTACTATTCTCAATAGCCAATAAATGTGGTGTTTACATACAATGGAATATCATTCAACCTCAAAAAAGGAGAAAATTGTGACACATGCTGCAATGTAGATGAACCTTAAAATAAGCTAGTCACTGAAGGATAAATGCCATGATTCCACCTCTGTGAGGTATCCAGAGCAGTCAAATTCATAGAGACAAAAGTAGAATGGTGGTTGCCAGAGGTGGGCAGGAAAAATGGAGAGTTTGTGTTTAATGGGTACAGAGTTTCAGTTTTACAAAATGGAAAAAATTCTAGAGATTGCTTAACAACAATAGGAATGAACTTCACACAGTATTGATCTAATACTTAAAAATGGTTATGGTGGTAAATTTTATATTATGTATATTTGACCACAATTTAAAAATTTAAAAACACTAAAAGATAAGGTGGGTGAGAAAATGACAAGTTAGGCTGAAAACTGAGAGAGGTTAGGAAAAGTCAGAACATCCAGAATATATCCTGGGGCCCCGGGCATCAGTGCAGAAGAGTATAGCCCTTTAAAATGGACAAAACCATAAGGAACAGAAACCCTGATTCCAGCTGCTCAAAGTCAAAGCCAGACTACACTCATTGGAAGAAAAGATGTTACTGTTCCACACTGGGGAGGTCAGCCTTCCCATTAAATGGGCAAAAGAATCCCTTCTATGCAGCAAAGTTTGAAAAACAAGGTGTATTCTTAATTTTTAAAAAGAGTTTGAATGCACATATCCTACTATCTATTACTATGTTCTTTTTATGTCCTATAAAATATACTATAGTTTATAAGTTTAAAAAAAATAAAACTACTTCCATGATTTGTAAGTTGGTGATCCAGCAGGGGTGTGTGCAGAAGGCCCCCAACCTGTACTGAGCTTATGAAATAGAAACTCCAGGCAGGGTGGTGGAGAGCAGATACCTGTGCTGTCCATGGAACCAGGAAAAGTAGGCTCCTTTCCTTTCCACAGGTGTGGACCTGTGAAACCAGAAATAGCTAACATTATCATGATGAGAGCTATATGTTACAAGGTCCATGGTGTTCCAAAATATGTTGACAACAAAGTCATAAAGCCTTCTCTGACATTTAAACAGAATAAAAGCAGAAATTTATGAGATTAATGGAGGCCTGGTGCATAAAATTCAGGGATGGGTGGGAAGAGGTCCCTCAGCCTGGCCTGCACCCTCTCCCAATCCAGGACCACTGGCTCCTAACTGCTCACCTATCTGCCTGTCTCATCACCCCTAATCACTCACCTATTTGACTAATCACCCACAACCATTTGCCTGCCTGCCTGGTTGCCCGCAACTGCCTCTGCCTTGGGCCCTGCCACCATGACTTTGCCCAGAAGGTCATCCAGAAGGACATCTGGAAGGTTGTTAGGCTGTCTGGTCTAATTAGCATGGTATGCTTTTATCCTATATAATAAAGAGGTAATATGCAAATTGACCATCATTCCAATACACAAGATGTCTGCCTCCATGTGGTCAAAGATTGCTGCCATAAGATGCCCAGCAGGGGATGGCAGTTGTGGGTAATCAGGCCAGCAGAGGGGGACAATTGGGAGGGACAAGTCCTGCAGGAAAGGGCACTTGGGGCAATCAGGCCAGCAGGGGAAGGCAGTTAGGAGCAATTGGGCTGGCAGGGAAGGGCATTGAGGGGTGACCAGGCTGGCAGGGGAGGGCAGTAAGGGGTAATTGGGCTGGCAGGGAAGGGCAGTTAGGTGTCAATCAGGCTGTCAGGGGAGTGGTTAGGAGGTGATCAGGCTGGCAGGCAGAAGTGGTTAGGAGCAATCAGGCAGGTAGGCAGGCAGGTGAGCAGTTGGGAGGCAGCAGTCCTGGATTGTGAGAAGGCAGTTGGACATCCCTTGAGGGATCCCGTAATGGAGAGGGTGCAGGCTGGGCTGAGACACACACACACACACACACACACACACACACACAGTGTGCATGAATTTTGTGCACTGGGCCTCTAGTTATTATAGAAGGGAATAAGCATTAAAATGAGAGAAAAAAAATCTCAGAAGCCAACAGCCCAATTTCCTACCTAATAGAGGATTCACACCCACAGACACTTCCACCTGTATGAACACTTCTAAATTATGGGCACTGTCAATAATGAAGGAGAATAGCCTGTTTTACTATAGATTGATAAAGTTCCTGAAAAGTGGCTTCCCTGTAACTTCTACTTCTTGGCCTGAGCCTTAACTTCTCAAAATAGAAAGATTATTTTAAATTACGTAGGGGCTTTGAAAACACTCCTATCCACCATGACATAATATAATTTGCTTGGAGGTACACACACAGTATGCAAATCAGTCAACAGTCTTTTTGTGGCAGTAAGGCACAAAGTTCCTGCTCTGAAGAGCTTAGATTCTGGAGGGCAGAGTAACAGTAAAATTATTTTCCTAGTGAAAAATGGTTAATATTGTGATCAATACTCCACCTGCAATATGTTCACCATGAAAATAAACTGTCATCTTTGAGGAAGGAATAGATGGCCTATGAATTCTGTTTTAATTTCAAAAAAAAAAAAATTCCCTTCAGGCATAATCAATATCTTCAAACTAATTATAGTATCAACCAACCCACTAAAATTTCTAATTGTCAAGAATAATAAATTGCTCCTTTCATCCATTATCTTAAACAAATATTGTAAAGTTGTTTTTAAAGCATGGGTAAAAATTTGACCATG
Organism: Lasiurus borealis; assembly: GCA_004026805.1. Taxonomy (NCBI): domain Eukaryota; kingdom Metazoa; phylum Chordata; class Mammalia; order Chiroptera; family Vespertilionidae; genus Lasiurus; species Lasiurus borealis. Next base: position 86,335 of record PVJN01002665.1, on the reverse strand, counting down.
TGGCAAATTCATCCTATTTTTTTAAGAAAACAAAAAAAATGTTAGTGGGTTCTATTTCTAATAATCCCCTCAACTACTTCCTAGAAAAGTGTCATACATACAATTAGTTATTATTTTCCTTTCTCTGAAGAAAGATAAGAAACATAAAATTAAACAAAAAATTTACTTCTCATGTTTCCCTTAAATGTACAGTTTTAAAATGTGAATTAGAGAGAATCCAAGATGGCAGCATAGGTAAACACCTACACTGCTGCCTCGCACAACAATTTCAAAACTACAACTTAAAGAGAGAACAGACATCATCCAGAACCACGAGAAAGCTGGCTGGTGGAAGTTCTACAGCTAGAGGGAAGGAGAGGGGCTCACAGAGACCCCGAGGAGCTGCAAAAAGCTGAGGTACGGAGATGTGAGTGTGAAGAGAGCGGGTGCCGGAGTATCTGGCTGGTTTTCTCTGGAAGGAGGGAAACGGAGACTCTCAAAGGCACTGAACCCCTTTTACTATGACACTAAACCCCAGATCCAGCCGAAACTCATACGGGGGGAGTTTGGACTGTGAAAAGGGAGAGGTGCAGGAAAATTTAGGGGAGTCGCAAAAGATCAGAGGACTGATGGCACGCATGGCACTGTGCAGAGGACAGACTGCTGATTGTGCTGCTGGCTTTCGCGAGTGGGCGGGAGACAGACCCCTCCAACTGTGCCACTTCTAACTCCACTAAGCCCCTGTTTCGGGTGAAACCCTGGGGACCCAGACTCATGTAGTCCCAGAGCACAGGGGAGCCAGAAAGACAGCTGTCTAGAGGTACTGCAGATGCACGTGCACAAGGACCGCTCCAGTGATTACCCAGTCACTTGAGACTCGGGGGCCTTGGAGGGCGGGGCCGACTGGAAGGCGAGGCGGTCCCTTAAGCCCTGAGACTCCACCCATCCTAAGCTCAACAGAGGCTTCTGCGGTTTTGCAAGTCTGGCATCATAAGGCTGAATTCAACACAGAAGTTCTCCTGGCATAATGAAAATGCCGAGACAAGGGAAGGGATCACAAACAAAAGAAATGGAGGAAAACAAACGACTGGATATAGAGTTCAAAACCACACTTATAAGGTTTTTCAAGAATATGCTAGAAAAGTTGGATAAAGTTAGCAAGAGTCGCCAAGACTGGTTTGGCTCAGTGGATAGAGCGTCGGACTGCAGACTGAAAGGTCCCAGGTTCGATTCCGGTAAGGGCATGTACCTTGGTTGCGGGCACATCCCCAGTAGGGAGCATGCAGAAGGCAGCTGATCGATGTCTCTCTCTCATCGATGTTTCTAACTCTTGATCCCTATCCTTTCCTCTCTGTAAAAAAAAAAAAAAAATCAATAAAACATATTAAAGTTAGCAAGAGCCAAGAGGAGATGAAAAGGGACCAACTAGAGATGCAAAAGATCCAACTAGAGATGGAAAAGGTCCAACTAGAGATGAAAAAGGACCAACTAGGAATTAAACATACACTGACTGAAATAAAAAATATTATACAGAGTCCTAACAGCAGACTTGAGAAAGGCAAGAATCAAGTCAAAAATTTGAATTATAAAGAATCAGAAAACATTCAACTGGAAAAGCAAGAAGAGAAAAGAATACAAAAATGTGAAGATAATGTAAGGAGACTCTGGGACAGCTTCAAGCGTACCAACATCAGAATTGTGGGGGTGCCAGAAGAAGAGAGAGAGCAAGATACTGAAAACCTATTTAAAGAAATAATGACTGAAAACTTCCCACATCTGGTAAAAGAAATAGACTTACAAGTCCAGGAAGCACACAGAACCCCATATAAAAGGAGTCCAAAGAGGACTACACAAAGACACATCATAATTAAAATACCAAGAGCAAAAGAGAAAGAGAGAATATTAAAAGCAGCAAGAGAAAAACAGTTCATTACCTACAAGGGAGCACCCATATGACTGTCAGCTGATTTCTCAACAGAAATGATGCAGGCCAGACAGGAGTGGCAAGATATATTCAATGTGATGAATAGCAAGAACCTACAACCAAGAATAATCTATCCAGCAAAGCTATCATTCAGAATTGAAGGGCAGATAAAGAGCTTCACAGATAAGAAAAAGCTAAAGGAGTTCATCAACTCGAAACCAGTATTATATGAAATGCTGAAAGGTACTCTTTTAGAAGACAAAGAAGAAAAAGGTAAAAGCCAAAAAATTATGAACAACAAATACAAGTGAATCTAAAAATTTAGTGAATTAAAAATTTGATCAACAGAATAAACTGGTGAATATAATAGAATCAGGAGCACAGAAAGGGAGTGGACTGATAATTCTCAGGGGCAAGGGGTGAGAGATGTACAGGAAGAGACTGGACAAAAATCATATACTTATCGATGAGTTCAATGGGAGGGAGGTAAGGGCAGATGGAAGGGTGGGAGCTGGGTGGAGGGGTGCTATGGAGGGGGAAAAAGAGAAACAAATGTAATAATCTGAATAATAAAGATTTAATTTAATTAAAAACAAAATGTCAATTAACTACCTCTGGCAAAGCCTGCAGGGGTTATAGTACTGGATTCTTTATGCATAAGGCATGTACTAAAAAGTGACTTTATCCAGGAGGCTGCTTTGGGTCCATGATAAGAGCTCAGTTATCATTTGTTTCCAGTAACAGTCACAGACTTTTTTTTTGTAAAAACTAAAATATCTCATGTAACTTTGGTAGCTACTTTGAAGATTTTTTCTCAATGAATAATTCACTCACAAACATGTTGGCTAAAGTTAACTTTTTTGGTACTTCATCAAAATAAAATCTATAATTATATTTACAAATTTTATTCTCAAGCACTTTCCTTCTATAAAATCAACACTGGCTCGTGCACTTCAAGGCAATAGCCCAGCCCCTGGTCTTTAATTAAGTCCCAGGTAGTTTAAGCACCATTAAGCATTAGAGAGCACCAGGCCTTCGAAGACACGCCCTGCTTTTCAGAAGCAGACACTGCTCCCAGTGCATTTCTTCAGAGCCCAAATACAAAATTCCAGTGAAATATTAATTTAAAAATGCAAAGCTTATCAAAACTGGTTTGGTTCAGTGGATAGAGCATCAGCCTGTGGACTGAGAGGTCCCAGGTTCGATTCCGATCAAGGGCATGTACCTTGGTTTCGGGCACATCCCCAGCTGATCGACGTCACCCTCATCGATGTTTCTAACTCTCTATTCCTCTCCCTTCCTCTCTGTAAAAAAATCAATAAAATATATTTTAAAAAATAATAAAAAAATAAAAATGCAAAGCCCAAATTAGGATGCTCATATACAGTAATATAAAACCTTATATAAAATATAGTAATGAGAGTAAGCTCAATCACAAAAAAAGAAGATATTTAGTTAAGGAAGATGATTTTAATTATTGCTACTCAAGAGATGTCTTTAATAGGTGGCAGAGGCAATTCAATAACCCCATAAACTGAAAATTAACTGCAAAGAGCTACAGCATAACATCCTATAGCCTCCAATTAATTTTCTTTCCCCAAATAACTGCTCACAACCAATGCATATAAATTTTTCTCCATCTCAAAAGAAGCCTAGTCCTTTGGCTGTATCAACATCTCAGTCAAAAGGACCAAGTAAGTCTCACCTGCCAAAAAGTGTCAGTTTGAATCCTTGACATGTGGCTGTATCCCAGAGTCTGTTAGAAATACAGGCTTAGGCTCCACCACACCCTGATGAATTGGGACCTTTCCCTTGTGTTCCTATCATCCTCATTACATGTTCCATGCTTTATTGTCAATGTGTTTATATTCTTTACTAAATTATAAGCTCCTTGCCCTGCCTAGTTTGGCTCAGAAGATAGAGTGTCAGTCTTCAGACTGAAGGGTCCCAGGTTCAATTCCAGTCAAGGGCACATGCCAAGTTGTGAGCTCAATCCCCAGTGTTGGGTATGCAGGAGGCAGCTGATCAATGATTCTCTCTCATCAATGATATTTCTATCTTTCTCTCTCTCCCTCTCCCTTCCTGTCTGAAATCAATAAAAAATATATTTTAAAAAATTATAAGCTCCTTGAGGGTGGGAATATCTTACCTTATATTTTATTGAGCACCCCTAGCAGAGGGATGTAGCAGTTACTTGCATATTTTCTGAAATTCTTCATATTTAGGGAAAATAATGTAAAAGTTACAGAAACACAGCAACAGCAACTATCATTACTACTTCCTGAATGCCTGACACTTTAAGTTCTCTCCAGCCTGATAACAAAACTTCCTTTCTGAGAGAAATTCCTGTGTCTGGCTGACAGAGTGATGCTGATGGCCCAGTTCAGAGATTCCCAGGTCCCCAGATAAGTACTGTCAGTTTCAGCTGGGAACTTAACTCGGGCTTCAGGTAAAATAATAGGCATGAGTACCAGGAAGATTTTCACCAAAGAAATGTCATAAGTAGGTCCAGCCACCTGTCAGTCATATGTACAATGACGGGTATACGTACTGTGCATTTACTAGGCCTATTTTGTTTATCCTATTTAGTCTTGTCACAATGAGACTAAACTATTTTACACAGACCCAAAGATTCTGTAAGTAAATGAGGATTTCTTTCTAAGAGAGATTTTACCTTGTTTTTTATTCATGTCTCACTTGCCACACATTTTCCGTCAATGATGTTGTTGGTGTAGGATTGTGACTATTTTACTGTGTTAACATTAAGTGTTGCCTATACCATGAATGTCAATATTTACACAAGATGTGAAACAAACAGGTTCCTATTCATGGGCTTGGGGTATGTCCATTTAAAATCGATGACTCAGTACAGGAGTGTCAAAATGAACATTCAGGCACAATGAGAAACAGCCATAGATGCACGTGGTAATACAGCTGCTCTGAGAAGGAGAGCACTGATAAGAATAATATAAGTGGTATCAGATTGAAATTTGCTAAACAAAAGAGAGAAAGTGAGCAGTCTGAAATCATTAAAAGGAACTTTTAATGGAGCTGGTTCAAATGGGCATGCCATTTCTTTTCTGTTCACTCCTATAATATAAATACTTTCCCAACTAAGTCAGAAAGTTATGGGGCTCTACTAGATTAGTCTGGTCAGTTCCTGAACAGTCTAGAATGTGAAATAGAATGAAATAATTACAAGTACAGAAATTGATTTCATAGTTTGTCTCTTATTATTATACAGTGGTACCTCAAGATACGAGTGCCCTAACATACAAGATTTTTGAGATACGAGCTGTTGAGCGAGCGATTTTTGCTTTGAAATACGAGCAACATTTGAGATAGGAGTAATCACGCGGATCGGCCGGCTGCACACGACTCACCAGTTTACCACGACTCGAGTGTCTCATGGCTTCCCACGCCTCAAGGTTACAGAACAAATTAAACTCGTATCTCGAGGTACCACTGTACTAGAGATCCAATGCATGAAATTTGTGCATGCAATAGAAGGAAGTGTGGGGGGACCTCAGGGGGCAGGGAGGGAGTCCCTTCAGCCGAGCCTTCACCATCTTGAATCTGGGACTCCTTGGGGGATGTCCAACTGTGACATCTCTCTTGCAACCTGGTACCACTGGCTCCTAACCACTCACCTGCCTTTCTGCCTGATTGCCCCTGCCTCTTCCTGCCTTCCTGATCACCCTTAACCTCTCTTCCCACCTGCCTAATCACCCCTAACCTCTCTACCTGCTGGCCTAGTTACCCCTGACTGCCCTCCCTTGCCAACCTGGTCACCCCTAACTTTCCCTCACTTTCCCTCACCAGCCTGTTAACCCCTAACTGCTCTTATCTGCCTGCCTAATCACCCCTAACCATCTCTGCCTTGACCCCTGCCACTGTGCCTTTGTCTAGAAGGACATCCAGATGGATGTCCAGAATATGTCCAGTCTAATTAGCATATTACCCTTTTATTAGTATAGACACCTGAACTATTAAAATAAGGGCAGAATTTAATGAAAAAGCACAACTTCAAATATGATCACTTTTATGGATTCCCATTTTAAAGTAAATAAAATTATCTCAGCTACCGTTCAGTGTCTTAAATTGAAATTTTTAGTAGCTCAAACCCACTGGCTTGTTTAGCATCTAGTGAGAAGACTACTGATACAATTAAGCAAAAACACTTGGCCTTTTTGTGGCTCTCTGTGCCTCAATTTCTCCAATAAGAAATTCCTTTCTATTTTTGGAAATAAAGACCCCCATATATAATGTTGAGAGAACCTCATGTTTGCATATTATATATGCTAGTATAAAAGGGGAATGAGGTAAAATTATTTTTCATATGAAATTTAATTTTGTTTCCTCCAGACTACATGCCCTAAAGATTCTAACCTACTTTGTGATATACCAACTACTGAATTTTTAAAGATGGTAAGAAAACATTTGTATCATTCTAATAGTATAATAATAATCAGAAGGATAGGCATATCCCTCTTTTACTATATTAAAAAACACAAATACATTTTAATGAAGTCAGCATATGTAACAATAAATTAAACTTTAATTTTCATATTCTCAGTGGCCTGCATGCTTAAAGGGCTACATTTAGGAGATGAGCTTATTCCTGGGCATATAGGACTACTAGATAAAAGGGAGATGTGGTCAGTGGTTAGAGTCTACAAAAATTGCTCTTCTTTCAAAGCAGTAAGATGGCTAAAATCCCAGGCTCATCATAACGTGGTGTCTTCTTCTCCCCAAAACATATCCCAAGCCTTCAGTCCCAGGTGTCAGCAGAATCTAGTATTGCCGTCCCAGGCCACAGGCGCTTCCACTACCCCTCAATCAAAAACCAGAGCACTGTAGCTACAAAGAAGGCAACTGCCCCCCATACCCAGGCTCACTCTGGGCTTTGCCTGCAGAACACCAGCTGTCTACCTTCACTGACCCCACACAGCTAGAAAAGCTGGCATGGTGGCAGGATGCTATCAGTAGAGGGTAGTAGGGAACCCATCAGGTCCTACACTGCCCTTCTTCTCCTGAGCACCAACTTTGTTTTTTTATTTAAAACCACAAGAATCTATTTCCTCAATCATCCTTTAACTCATACTTTATGCCCATTCTTTGCCCTACCTTCACAGCTTCCTCCAGGGGAAAAATGCATCACCTAGTGGAAGTCACATCATATTCATGTAGCATAAAGGAACACACTGGAATTATCAAGGAGGCGAAGTTCTTTAATATTTTGAAATATTAACAGACTGACACTCCTTTCTCCATTCCACACTTCTGTTAGCACAGTGTCTCCTCTCAGAGTGGTAGGCATTCTGCATCATCTCCTCAGGATCCATATCTCAGAAGAAAAGACAGATATCACAGTCAAAGCTTGGCCTTAGGGCTTCCAAAGTCACTGGAGATGCCTGAGGAGGATGAAGCTAGCTTTCCATCCACATACCCCTCCACCACTGCAGGCCAAACCAGGTCCTCAGCACTGGAGTGAGTAGGCCCTGAGGACGGCCCCCTCACTCTTCCCCCAGGCCTCCCTGGCCATGCTGGGTCTCCTGCAAATGAGTTCACCAAAAGGCATAGGAGCATGAGGACAGGGTGTGGAACACACCAGTACTTTCTTGCTGTGAGCCATAGACATCCCTGCAGGTTCCTGGAGATGATAAATACAGTTGGAGGCAAAAACTAGGTCAGGACAAAAGTCAGAGAAATCACTGTTATCTCCAAGTAGAACACATAGCCAAGAGAAACCCATATAACAATAAAAACAAAAGAAGTTACAAATCAAGTTGAATTTCAGACTTGTTAGAGGGGCTAGAGCTGATAAAGGGGCCAGAGTACAGCATCTAACAGTCTCCAGTGGGGGCTGTAAAGGACACAGTGAGAAGTCATGTCAAGTCTGAGAAGTTCTTTTTATTTTTTAACACAAAATATGGCCTCAAAAATCCTATCTGGTCTTCAGGTACAGCCCAGAAGGAAAGCAAATACAATTATAAATACATTGGCTCACACTCAGGATCCAAGTATTTGGAACATCCAAGGGATAGTCATCAGAGAATAATCTATGGATATTAAAGGGAAGGGTGTGCCAGGACAACACAGATTTGAGAATCTAATCATGGGAGATAGCATGCAGTAATTATTACTGTCAATAGAGTCACTTAGGCAACTCAATAAATATCTTCAAGAGAACTTGTCTATATAATAATTTAAAACCAAATGAAAAGCAAGTGCTTGTGAGGATGTAGAGCCACTGGAACTGCTGACAGGAGCATATATTGGTAAACCACTCACAAAACCTGCTGGGCAGCATCTCCTAAAACTAAACGTATTACATCTCAGGATCCAGTCATTTCACTCCTGAATATACACAAAGAGAAATTAGTTCTTATGTTCATCAAAAAGTTCATAAGAGTATTACTTATATACAGATAAAACACTGGAAACAAGCCAAATGTCTCTCAACAGTAGAATGGATAGTGTGGACTACTCTTACTATAGAATATTTCACAGTAATAAAATAAAAATAAAAAACTACAGATGCCACATGCTGCCAACAAAATGTGCAGCAAAAAACATATTCTATGGTTCCATTCACATGAATTTCAGGCCCAGAAAGACAATTCTATAGTGACTGGAGTGGGGAAAGAATGGGCAGGGGAGCTGCCTGGAGTTCTGGAAATATGAATGGTTGTTATACAGATTTCTACATATGTAAAAAATCATCACACCATACATTTAAGGTGTGTGCCTTCATTGTATGTCAGTTATCACTCAATGCAAAAGTAAACTTTTAAAAAAGCAAAACACAAAACATTCACCACAAAGGAGGCTAGCTCTGGTCAGCATTAAATGGTACTTATATATACTTACACACCACATAATAGTGTGACAATCAAAAGGGGCTCTTCTCTATAAAATTATAAGCTTGGAAACGACACAACACACTAACTTATAAATCCAATTAATAAAAAGGGGGAAACATAAGAAAAGAGGATTCAATGGAGGAGCACCTGAAATAAACTTCACAACTGATATCTATTATATAGCATGGGCTGATTTTTGTGCTATAGTGCACAGTTAATCTATTGTTTTCAGGCATGTATGATAGTTTATTTCATTTTCTAGCAAGAAATTTAACTCAATTATGATATTTTGTACAAGGCTGATGTCTAGTTCTAACTATACTCCTGGACACATCATCTAATAATATAAAATGTGTACATATAAAAGCTTCCAGCATTTGTTGCATTTAGAGTTTATATCAGTAAATTCCCATTCCATAGTCCAATTGTTTAACAGCCATCCAGACTGCAAATCAAAGAATCCTGAGTCAGTTTCTGCCTGAGAATCCCATATAAGCTGCATCTCACAAAAGTCACTGTCATCTCGGAAATGATCCCTGGGGAGGCAGCACAGAGAAAGGGAAAAATAAAGGCCCTGGTTCAGACAAATATGTAGCCTTAGCTGAAGGGCTTATTTCCTGGAACCTTGGTTACATTATTTGCTAAATGTGAGAAACAAGACACTCTTTACAGAGTTATTGTCAAAACAAAACAAGGAAACAGTCACTGGACTCTAAGCCCCGTACAAGCAGCAAACCTATCCAAACATGCTATGATGGTTAATTTTATATGCTACCTTTCCAGTGGTCGGCAAACTCATTAGTCAACAGAACCAAATATCAACAGTACAATGATGAAAATTTCTTTTGAGAGCCAAATTTTTTAAACTTAAATTTCTTCTAATGCCACTTCTTCAAAATAGACTCGCCCAGGCCGTGGTATTTTGTGCAAGAGCCACACTCAAGGGATCAAAGAGTCGCATGTGGCTCACGAGCCACAGTTTGCCGACCATGGTTCTAGGCTAAGGCATCCCATTTTTTAGTCAAACACCAGTATAGATGTTGCTGTAAAGGAATTTTTAGATGTCATTAACATTTATAATCAGTTGATCTCAAATAAAGCAAAAAACCTTCTATAATGTAGGTAGGCCTCATTCAGTCACATAAAGGCCTTAAGGGCAAAGACTGAGGTTCCTCAATGAGGAAAAAGAAAATCTGTCTCAAGACCTGGCCTGAGTTTCCAGCTTGTCAGCCTACCCGACGGACTTCAGTTTTGCCATACCCACTAACCTCAGTTAATTCCATAAAATAAGTCAATCAATTTCCCTACACATACACACACACACACACACACACACACACACACACACACACACACGGTTAGGAAAGTAGGTTTACAGTTGTTTGTATGGACAATAATACAATAGTTAATAAATAATAATACAAAAATTAATTGTGTTTTGCATACTCACAACTGTAAACCTATTTTTGTCCCTCTGTGTATATCCCTCATGTTGTCTCTTTTTTTTAAAGAGCCCTAATGCACACATTGAATGTGTAAATAAAGTGCCACAACCATAACAAGTTTACAGTAACACACAGCACAATATTAGAACCTCACTTCCCTCTTCATGTGGTTAATTTCCCACTGTGCAGAAACTGTGCCCTTATTTTATGTGTATATTCCATATTTTAATTATTAAAAATAGTAAAATTTATGTATTGCCTGCTTAATATGAGTGGAGTACTGTTTTATTTTAATCTCAGAGCAACAGTGTGAAAGGAAGGTTAGTTCTCTACTGCCACAAGGATATTAGAAAACAAAACCCCAATCTCAGGGGCTTGTGACGACAAACACTTATATTCTTGCACCTGCATGTGCATGTCCATTTAGACTTCAGTGATTCACAGGCTTCAGATTGAGGTGGGTTTAGGTTTGTTCTGTTTCTCACTCTGGGGCCTATTCTCGACACTAATTCTCTAGGCACACAAGCACGGTTACACCTCCCTGTGCATATCACTCACCTATATTTCACTAGCCAAGGCAAGCCACATGGTCATGCTTAATATCAAGGTCCTGAGGAGCACGCTCCCACAACAACGTGGCCACAGGCATGGTGTGGAAACACAATACTGTAACAGAGGCTGAAAAGATGGGCTCAGTGACTCAATCTACCCAGAGTACCTAGTCCAAAGTCAGGGAGCACCCAGTGAAAACCAGGACCCAGGTCAACCAGCTCCAGATGCACCTACTTAACTGTCCTAAGTCTTCTGAAACAAACAACTATAAAAATGAAGCAACCCTGGCTGGGTGGCTCAGGTGATTAGAGCATTGTCCCAATATGCTAACTAACCTTTACCACTTTGCACACAGTATGCCACAATTGCCTAATTGCACAATTGCTTCCAGCTATGAGGTAACATTTAGTCTAGTCCAGTGGTCAGCAAACTCATTAGCAGCGAGCTGCGGTTTGCCGACCACTGTGTTAACCAATGAATGCACAAACAAGTGGAGCAAAAAATTAATGTTTCTCAATAAATAAATAAATAAAATATTTTTAAAAAGTTTTAAAAGGGTAGCAATTTTTAACCCCACTATCTGCAATTACCTGTATACTTTTTTCAATGAACTATGGTACATCAGCTATATCCCACCCTCCAATCCAGCGGTCGCCAACCTTTCAGACCTCACAGACCACCACTGGTCTGCAGACAACTGGTTGGTGACCACTGCCAATCCATAGGTATCTTACGGTTACTAGCAGGTGTGTGGGAACTAATATTAATCACCATAACTATATCCAACCAATTGAAAATGTGCCAGATTCTACTCTACTATAGAAGGGGAACAAAGCAGAACCTTGAAATCCAGTGACTGAACTAAACTAAAAATCATTAGTCCTATTAAAATATATTAATCCCTAAAGTGCTAAAAAAAAAATTCTTAGATCTGATGTTCTTCTAAGTGAAATTGCCAACCATTTCTCTATACAGTGTTGAGTTCTTCTATACACTTCCACTGTACCTTTGATTGAAACTGAAAGAGAGGGGCTCCAAGTTCTAAATCTGTCCAGCGAGAAAACAAGTGCTAGGGAGGCTCCCATTCTCAGCCACAAAGTAAGAGTAAGGCAAGCAGGGCTCTGTCCCATCTCACAATATTCTCCATGTCCCCAAGCCAATCCAATGAACTCATGGCTTCCAGGGAAGGTTCTCAGTCTATCTTCGGGATAAATGACAGAACTGCCTCCATGCTGCTGCTGGTTCATTATTCCGGGCAACCACATTTTAGTGGATCAATCACAATGCCAACTTTCTCAAAGACAATCTTCTACTTAATACTAGTATATCATTTCACTTGTAAACATACCTCTTTTTAGATCAACAGGCAAAGTAAGTTACTTGAAGAAGAAAAAATGAAAGAGTACAGCCCATAAATTTTTTCTTTCTTGAAAAGTTTCTCAGATTAAAACAACAACTCATGACTGAGCTAGCCCTCCAAAATCTCAGCAGCATGTGGGTTACACTCTCCTCCCGCTGCACATTTCCTTGGGTTTCTCTCCATCCTCAATGCCCCTGCTTCCACCTCCTCCATTCAACCTTCCCCTCCACAGCTCACCAGACTTTTCTTTATAAACTCTCATCAGATCATGTAACTCTCACCCTCAAAAACACATGATGGCTCTCTAGTACTTACATGCTCCACAATGGGGTTTCTATCTCACTCACTCGCCGTACCGCACTCCTCAGGGGAGCAGGGCCATGGCCACCATAACCATCTCATCCTGGTGGTCCAAGTGGCAAGTACACACCTCACTCCCAGCAGGTGCTGATTAGTGTTTATTACTGAGTGAATAACCTTGGTTTTGACTCATTTCTTGCTACATACAACTATCCCTCCCCATCCACTATGGTACCATCATTCTCTGGCTGCTCCCTGAACACCTGGATTCTCAACCTGCAAGGACATCTCCACCCATTTTCTATGCATTGATATCCTTATTTCAGGTCAAGCTCAAATGTCAAGTTTTGGGACTTCTCAGATTTTTCCCATTGAAATTGTTTCATCTCTGTCTAGAACTAATTTCCTAGTTCTTTGGGCTACTGTTTATCTGTCTCTCTCTTCCATTTTAAAGAACTTAAAAGCAGGGCATTTTAAAAATGCATCTTTGTATCTTCCTTGTGCTTAACACAATATTTTGAAGATAGTAGTACATAAAAAAGGTTGATTAAATCCAAACTCATAGGCTGCTGCAAAATTTACAAATTATACTTGTATTTACATGAACCAAGAAATAATTTTGTTCTATACATGTTGTACATTAAAGTAGGAGAAAATGTAATGACTATAAACACTATAACACCTAGCTCAGTGGTCGGCAAACTGTGGCCATGTTTTGCCACTCTATTGACTAATGAGTTTGTTGACCACTGACCTAACTATATCCCACAAGTATCATAAAATCCTCATTATCTGGTACTTTCCTGCCCCCTATATTCTGGTAAACAAAAATTTAAAGGACTAACACAGATCAGATGCCAATTTACACCCACATCGCAAAATGAACGGATGAACAATAAATAGCACACACTTCAATTCAGAAATCATATTCTAGTAAGCATTATGGTTATTTCAGCAACTAAATGATTACACTGATCTAAGTCCCTTACATCAGAGATTCCATTTTCATTACAAATTGTATTACATGGTTTTCCAGTACACTTTTGAAAAAAATGGTTTGTGGAACTTACTAGATTAAATTTCAAGTACTCCAAAGATGACTGACCATTTTAATTAAAAAAGGTTAAGTCAGAATGCACAATCAAGTACAAAAGTTACATTTATTTTTTTTTAAACAACTTAGGAAAAGAGACCAGAGTTAAACAATTTGGTGGCTGTCCATTTGATTCTACACCATCCATGACTAAGTTTATGTGATTAAAATGGGAAGGGGAATTTACCTAATTAAAATTAAGTACAATTTATCTTATTAGATTCGCTCTCTCCTTCACACTCCTGGGCCCCGTAACTAAAAGCCCTGGTGATGGTTCTTACACACAGCTGTCATTTTAATGGAAATATACTTCAGTAAATTCAGCACATATCTGTATACCCCCAATTGTTAATCCATGTCAATCTCATTTAACAACTAAAAAGCCATTACAAAGTTGTCAGCACTTTAATTTCCCTAAATGAACTTAATTGTTTTTTTATTTCTCATATGATATTAACATCATCTTTTTTTAATAACAAAATACAACAAAATTAACTGTCATAAAAGCCCACTATTTTTTAAAGCCATACATTTTAGAAATAGATTAGATGGGGATTTTGTGTGTTCAGTAGCTTGTCTCCCTTTTGACTGTTATGAAAAACATCATAATGAGAAGTGAGGAAAATCCCTACCCTTGGGAGGGAAGAGGGGGTAGCATCAAGTGTGGTGAAAGACAGCCACAGTATTTTTATTATTTGCCCAGGGTATCAAGATCCTAGTGATGAACAATGCCAATGTGGTTTTATCTAAGTGTTTAATTTCCACAGTCCTACCCATTTTATTTTGGGTTCATAAGAACAGTAACCGCTCATCACAAGAAAAGTCACACCTGTTATGTGTTTGCTATAATCAAGATAGTATTCTAAGTCCTTTGCATATACACCGAATGGCCAGATCATTATAATATCTAAATGCATAATAATCTGGCCACTCAGTGTATATACTATATAATAAAAGGCTAATATGCAAATTTTCTCCTTGACTAGGAGTTTGACCAGCAGGCAGGTCAGCCAACTGCCCATGTCCCCTCCCCCTGGCCAGGCTAGCTGGACCTCACCCATGCACAAATTCATGCACTAGGCCTCTAAAATATATATATATATACACACACACACATATATATACACACACACACACACACACACACACACACATATATATATATATATATATATATATAATATACACTGAGTAGCCAGATTATGATGCATTCAGAGATCATAATAATCTGGCCACTCCATGTAGTACTTACAATACCTCTGCACAGTAATACTCTGTCTCCCTGGTGAATATATGAGGAAAGTGAGGAACCAGAGATGAGGCAACATGCCGAAGGCCTGAAGTTTTTAAACAGTGGAACCAGGTTCAAAGCCATGCATGGACTCAGCCACAGGTCCTCACCCATATGAGAGACCCTCAGTGAAGGCAGAACAAGAGGACAAGGCCCACGCAGCAGAGAAACCTGAACTCAGAGAGTCACTCCCATGGTGGTTTGAATTTTGAAACCATAACTTGTCCCGACCCGCGGGTTAAGTCAACGAGGACCCTAGAGGGGGAGTTGGGATGAAAGGAACAAGAGACACAAGGAATGGAGACAAGACAAAGTTCTAATCAAGTCTCGTTTATTCAGGAGGAGTTCAGGGTATTTATAGGGAGAAGGAGGAATGAGGCCTAGTCCTTAAGGTGAAACACCTGGCCTAGCCCTTAAGGCGAAATACCTGGCTTACGGGAAAGAGATAGGGTTTGAGGTAATAGAAACCTAGCTCGAGGTTAGTGCTAACGTGGCTGGAGCTTACTACAAAATGGCTGTCAAGCACAAGTTTCCCACAATAACTCTAGGTAGACATTTAGTAAAGTTTAAAAGTAGCTAATGATTAGTATTCCTTGATGAAAGACAAGCAAATGTTACTTTTTAAAATATTGATTGTGTTCATATACATGTATTAGTAGCAAATTCATTTCTATTTATTCAATAAAAATGTTAGTCTTACATAAAATATTAAATATAGGAACTTAACCAGGAATTCAATAATTGTTTAATCATCAGATAAGGGTCCAGAATCAATATGTTTCAATTTTTCCTTCAAGAAACTTCAACCTCATTGACTCTGGTAAAACTAGATATGGTCAGCAGCCCCTGTGTCAGAACAATTCAGCACAACACTCCTTTTGTGTGTAAAATGCAAAACTGATGCAAAATTGCCCAGCTTGTCCCGAACCACCTTAAGACACAAAGGTGCCGAGACCAGTTTGGCTCAGTGGATAGAGTGTCGGCCTGCGTACTGAAAGGTCCCGGGTTCGATTCCAGTCAGGGGCATGTGCCTTGCTTGTGGGCACATCTCCAGGGTGGGGTGTGCAGGAGGCAGCTGATCGATGTCTCTCTCTCATCAATGTTTCTGACTTTCTATCCCTCTCCCTTCTTCTCTATGAAAAATCAATAAAATATATTTTAAAAAAAAGAGACACAAAGGCCATCATGGCATCTCTCATCTCTCTGTCCTTTCAGCACTAGGAAAAATATCTAAGATAAGAAGCAGGAATAATATTCTTTTTTTGAAGTTCAGTAATACTAACAGAACCCATCCTGACTGACAAGGCAGATTTGCTGCTGGTTTATCTTCCCATGTAGAAGTCAATGTATGTGTCCCTTTCTCCAGGAAAACTGGCCATCGAATAGAGATCTCATCTGCTTCTCTACTAACTGCCACTAACTATAAAGTAATTTCACATTTTTTCCATTCCTTTTTAGTGCCCAAAGTATAAGAATTACCTTGAGATAACCCAAATATAGTCCCCTGACTGAGGGCTGCTGGGCACTGCTTTAAGTAGTTGAGACCAGATGGTCACAACCCTGGACTTCAGCCAGGACAAGCACCAACTATAACATGGTGCCACAGAGGAAAGGGCAGTGCCAGCTTAGCCTGTAATTGCCAATGAGGGGCAGCAGCAGCTCCTTCTCCTTTATGCCCTATGGAAGTGTACTAACTTTTGTCTTTATATTAATGGAATTATATGACTCCACACCAGTAAAATAACTTCAGCCAAGTGGAGTTTTTGCCTTGGTCAGATATAACAGGGCTCCGTGCATCTGTGCCCAAGAGTACTTTGCTCAGTTACAGGATAATTCTCAAAGCTCTTCAAGCTTAAGGAAGGAAAAAAATAAATCCAGAAAGAAAATATCAGCTGAACAAAAAAAATATGTGAGTCTGAATAAGATGGCATAGATTCATTTCTCCCCATCCTTCTTCACTAAGTATAGCTACAAACCCTGGAAATAAAGCAAGTGTCAACCAAAGAATAATTCTGAAAAGTATACAGAGAGGAAGGCAGAATGGTTAGGGATCCAGAGCTGAAAGAACTGCAGAGCAGCAGGGTGCCTTAAGATCTCCCACCC
This sequence comes from Lasiurus borealis, assembly GCA_004026805.1. Taxonomy (NCBI): domain Eukaryota; kingdom Metazoa; phylum Chordata; class Mammalia; order Chiroptera; family Vespertilionidae; genus Lasiurus; species Lasiurus borealis. Next base: position 69,422 of record PVJN01002665.1, on the reverse strand, counting down.
AGGTAGATGGGAGATCAATCAAGGGACTTGTATGCATGCATATAAGCATAACCAATGAACACAGACACTGGGGGGGTTGGGGTATGCCTGGGAGGGAGGGGGGCATGGGGAAACATGTATAAAAAATTAATAAAATAAAAAAAAATGAAAAAAAAAAGATCTCCCACCCAAAAGTAGAAGACAGCCTAGGCCTGGCATTTCCTTATTTTCAAGCTAGCACGAGAAAACAGCCCTGGGAGCCCTAGTGAAAACAAGTGGCCAGCAGAAACAGAAGTCCTCCCTCCACCAAGCAAGAATATTAACTTCTACTGAGAAGCATGGGGAGAAGGTGGCTCCAATTAAGGGGAACTCCAACCCAAAAGGTGACTGGAAAGCCTCTTTGTCCCCAAGTCCCCCTCTTCATCTAAAGAAACCAAGGAGTCAGGTAACATAGGCAAGAGGGATACCCCTACACACACACACACACACACACACACACACACACACACACACACACCAAATACCAAGCCTGGGAAGCATTCTCCATTCCCAAAACAGGGAATCCTACCACAATAACTGACTGGTATGCAAAGTTGCTTTGTTTCCATGGGCTGGAGACTCCTCTCCCCATCAAGAGACACTAAGCATCTGGGCAGCACCAGTAAGAGGGGTGGCAACACAGCCAGGCATGGAAACCTCACTGTCCCCATGAATTAGAGACCCTCTTCTCCCATATAGAGGTGCAAGGTCTGACCTGGGAAAGCTACTTCCACCCCCTTGAACAGCACCGGCAGGGACTAGTAGGAGCTAGTGGCACCAGACACCAAGCAGGCTTGAAAATTAAATTACTATTTGCAACCACAGTCCACTAAGGCAGGCTAGCTAGCACCTGTGTAGTAATCCTAAACAGTGTAAATGCTTTTCAAAATAAAAATATAAATAGGATTCAGAGACTCCTAACTTAATAGCCAAAATGTCTAGAATATAATGAAAATCACTAATCAAACCAAGATCCAGGGAAAGCAATACTTGTATGAGAAAAAAAGAAACAATCAAGTGGTACCAACACTGAAATAAATAAGATATTGTAAATATCTGATAAGAATTTTAAAGTAGCCATGATAATAATGTTTTAACCACCACTTACAAATTTTCATAAAACAAATAAAAACAGAAATAAAAAGTACAGTAAAAAAAAGTTTAAAAACTCATTGGATGGGCACAGTAATAAAATGACAGGGGAGAGAATCAGTGACTTTGATGACAGAACAATAAAATTTACCCAATCTTAACATTGGAAAGCCACATGCAAAAGATTAAAACTAGATTAACCCCATATACAAAAATTAACTCAAAATGGATCACAGATTTAAATATAAGACTTAACACAATAAATTACATAGAAGGAAACATAGGTACTAGACTTATAGACCTTGGTCTTAGAAAGGATTTTATGAATTTGACCACAAAGGCAAAGGAAGTAAAAGCAAAAATGAATAAATGGAACTATATCAAACTAAAAATGCTTTTGCACAGCAAAAGAAACCACCAACAAAACCAAAAGGCTATCAACCAAGAAGATATTTGCAATCAACAATTTCAAAATGGGGTTAAGTCCTGGCCACTGTGGCTCAGTGATTAGAGTGTCGGCCCATACATAGAAGAGTCATGGTCTGGATTCCCAGTCAAGGGCCCATACCTGGATTGTCGGTTCATTCGTTGGTCAGGACACAAGTAAAAGGCAACAGATAGATGTGTCTCTCTCATCTTTCCACCCCTCTCTTTCCCTTTCCCTTTTCCTCCTTCCCTTCTACGCTCTTTAAAAATCAATGAGAAGCCCTACCTGGTTTGGCTCAGCGCATAGGGCCCTAGCTTGTGAATTGAAGAGTCCTGGGTTCAATTCCTGTCAAGGGCACCTGCCTGGTTTGCAGGCTCTATCCCCAGTAGGGGGCGTGCAGGATGAAGCCAATCAATGATTCTCTCATCATTGGTGTTTCTATCTCTCTCTCCCTCTCCCTTCCTCTCTGAAATCAATAAAAATATTTTTTAAATCAATGGAGAAAATATCATCAGGTAAGGATTAACAAACACAAAAAAGCAGGGTTAATTTCTAAAGTATTTAAACTCATACAACTCAATGCCAAATAAACAATCCAAATAAAAATGGGCAAAATAAAATTAAATTAAAATGGGCATCGGCCCTGGCCAACGTGGTTCAGTTGGTTGGTTGTTATCCCATGTACCGAAAAGTTTCCTCTTTGATTCCTGGTAGGGCGTATGTCCTGTTTTGGGCTCAATCTCCAACAGGGGAAGTGCAGGAGACAGCTGATTAATGTTTCACTCTCATATCAATATTTCTCTTTCTCTCCCTTTCTCTCTCTCTCTCTAAAAAAAGTCAATAAAAAATCTTTTTTTTTTAGAAAAAAATGGGCAGAGAACCTGAACAGACATTTCTCCCAAGAAGACACACAAATAGCCAGTAGATATATGAAAATTTGCTCAACTTCACTAGCTATTAGGGAAATGCAAATCAAAACTACAATGAGATACCACTACATACCTGTTAAAATATCAACAAGACAAGTAATAACAAGTGTTGGAGAGGTTGTGGAGAAAAAGAAACCCTCATTCATTGCTATTAGGAATATAAATTGGTACAGCCACTATGGAAAACAGTATGAAGGTTGTTCAAAAAGTTAAGAATAGAGTTACCATACAATCCAGCAACTCATTTTGTTGGGTAAAAATATTACCAAATATTTATGCACTCCTATTTCATTGCAGCATTATCCATGGTTGTAAAGACATAGAAACAGCTGAAGTGTTCTTCAATAGATGATAGGATAAAGAAGATGTGGTACATATATACAATGGAATACTACTCATCCATAAGGCAAGTTGACATACAGCCATTTGCAAAAACATGGGTGGATCTGGATAATATCATGCTAAGCAAAATAAGTCATGCAGAAAAAGTCAAGAACAATATGCTTTCATTCATATGTGGGATATAAAACTAAAAGCAACAAATGAATAGATAGAAAAAACAAACAAAAACTCATAGACACAGACAATAGTATAGTAGTTACCAGAGGGAAGGGGTTAGTGGTCAGTAAAGAACAAAGGAGGTCAAATATATGGTTATAGAAGATTTTACTTCCAGTGATGGGCACACAGTGCAATATATAGGTGATGTATCATAGAATTGTACACTTGAAACCTATATAATTTTTTTAACCAATTTCACCCCAACAAATTTAATTTTAAAAAATTTGCCCAATTTTTACAACACAGAAAAAGAGACTAAATAGTAATAATAAATAACTGAGATTCAGGAACATGTGGGACTAAAATAAATAGTCCTACTATGGTATCTTTTTTGAATCCTAAAAGAAAAGGGAAGAGAGAATGAGCTGAAATAATATTTCAAGAAACAACAGCTAAAAACATTCCAAATTTGATCTACAGAATCATGAAGCTGAATGAATTCCAAAAAGGATAAACAAAGAAATCCACACCGAAAGGCATCATAAACTTCTCAAAACTAAATACAAAGAAAAATCCTAAACGTTCCAGAGAGAAACAATACCAATTCAGGTTACTCATCTGAAATTACATTTTTCAAGTGCTGAGAGAAAATAACTGAATTGCAAATTCTTTATCCAGCAAAACTATCTATCCTTCAGGAATGAGAATAAAGACATTCTCACATTAGAGAAAACAAAAACAATTCATTATTTAAAAACCTATCCTTAAAAAGTGACTTCAATAAGTTTTTCAAATTGAAAAGAAGTCATAAAATCAAAAAAAAAGGAATCTTAGAACAAATGTACCTATTCCTCATAAACGGTGAACTACCACAACTCACCCAATATGAAAGAGATCATTTGAATAGCCCTATAACTATTTAAAAATTTAATTCATATTATAAAAACCTCCCAAAAAGGCATTTCCAGGCCTGGATGGTTTCACTGAAAAATTATACCAAATATTTGAAGAATTAACACCAAATCTAGACAATCTCTTCCAGAAAACAGAAAATGAGGGACCACTTCCCAACTCAAATTAAGGGGCCTCTGTGCCTCTGATATCAAAAACAGACAAAGATAACAGGAAAACAATACTACCGGCCAATACCTCTCAAAAATTTAGTCACAACAATCCTCAACAGCATATTAGCAAATTAAATCCAACAGTACAGAAAAAGAATTATGTACCATGAGGAACTATGGTATTCCAGGTATACAAAGTTGGTTCAATATTTGAATAATTGATTAATGCAATCCATATATATATATATACATATATATATATATATATGTATATATATACAGACTAAAAAAGAAAAGCCATAGCAATTGATGCAAACAAAAGAAAGCCTTTGACAAACTACAATAATTATTCATAACAAACTCTCAGCAAGTTAGGAGAGATGAACTTCCTCAATTGGATAAAGTGTACCTCCAAAAAAATCTATAGCAAACATCATATTAAAGATGAAAGTCTAAATGTTTTCCCCCTAAGATCAAGAACAAGTACTTTCATCACTTTGATTTAACATACTACTGAAAGTTCTAGGTGCACAATATGGCAAGAAAGTGAAATAAATTTAGATTAAAATGGAAAAAATAAAACTGTTGATTTGCATATGACATGATTCACTATGTAGAAATTTACAAGGAAACTATAAAAAGAAATTTCTTAGAAATAATGAATTCAATAAAGTTGCAAACAACAAGATGAATATGCAAATATCAACTGTATTCCTATATGCTAACAAAGGACACACAGTAGCCAAGGTAAAAACAAACAAACAAACAAAAACGTTTAGAATATCTCCAGAGCAGATGAATAAAACATATGAATAAAACTTAGACCTTTATGCTGAAAATTAGAAAATGCTGATAAAAAATCAAAGAAGATCTAACTAAATAGAGAGACATGTCATTTTCAAGGATTAGAAAACTCAACATAGTAAAAATGAGTAAAAATGTCAATTGTCTGAAATTGATCTAATACAATTACCATCAAAATCCCAGCAAAATTCTTTCTTGCAGACATAAAAAAATTATTCTAAAATCTATATGAAAAGACACAGGTCCTACCATAGCTAAAAGAATCTTGAAAAATACATATAATAAGAGGAATCACTCTAGCCCTTAAGACTCACTATTTTGTTATAGTAATCATGAAAGTAGATATTGTTAGAGGAATAGATACACTGATCAATGAACTAGAATAGAGAGTCCAGAAATAGACTTACAAAAAAATGCCCAATAGATATTTGAAAAAGGTGTAAAAGTAGCTTGATGGAGGAAGACTAGTCCTTTCAATAATGGTGCTAGATCAATTGGACATCCATACACAGAAAAATGAGCCTCAACCTAAGCCGTACATCTTATATCAAGAGTGGGGAACATCCGGCCCTCAAAATAATTAGGTCTGTTCCTGCCAAGTGATTAAGGGGGAGTTAATTAAATGTTTGATCATAAAGCAGGCTAATTTTTAAGTTGATAATTTTGTATGGTCCAAATGGCCCTTGGCAGAGAAAAAGATTCTCCACTCCTGTTACACCAAAAATTAATTCAAAATGAGTCATATATTTAAGCGGAAAACATTTAAATATATTTTTATTTAAATAAAAGTTTCATTTTTAAAATATATAGTGGAAAATCTTTGGGATCTAAGGCTAAGAAAAAGTTCTTAGGCTTGACACAAAAAGTACAATCACATAAGAGAAAAAAATTAATACATTAGACTTCACCAAAGTAAAAACTGTTTTATGACTCTGTTAAAGGGATGAAAAGACAAGCTAAACTCCAATGACTTACAAACCACATATTTGAAAATAAATTAGTATTTAGAATATGTAAAATTAACTCTAAAAAGTCAATAGTAAAAAGAAAAATAACTCCAATTTTAAAATGTGTAAAAGACATGAACAAACTTTTCTCCAAAGAGGACATACAGATGGCAAATAAGCAAATTCAACATTATTCATCATCAGGGAAATACAAACTAAAACCACAAGGAGATATCACCACATACTTTTAAAAAATTGTTAAAATGAAAAATAGTGACAACATCAAATGCTGCCAAGAATTCAGAGAAATTAGATCAGCTTGCTTTGTAATGATCCCAAAATGGAAACTTCCTAAATATCTTTTAAACAAACTATGGGACAACTATACTATGGAATATTATTCAGCAGTAGAAAATAACATATATAAATTGATAGGTCCAACAGTTTGAACTAATAATCAGCGAATTATGGTAAGTGGGGAAAAAAGCTAATCCTAACGGGTTACATACTATATGATTGTATTTATTTTGTCTTGAAATAACAAAATTATGGAAATGGAGAACAGATCAGTGGTTGCCAAGGGTTGGTGGGGTGGGCAGTGGGTGTGGTAATAAAATGGCATTTATAAAGATCCTTGTGGTAATGGAACTTCAGAATCTTAACTGTTATGGTGATATATGAACCTAGACACTTGAAAAACTGCCCAGAATTAAACACAGATAGACACAAAGAAATAAAGGCAAAACTAAGGGGATCCAAATAAGATTTATGTGTTATATCAATGCAAATATTTTTTATTGCATTATTGTGCCACAGTTTTGCATGATGTTATTATTGAGGAAAACTGGATAAAGGGCAAGTGCATATGAATTGACAATTTTCTCAAAATAAAAAACTAAGTAATGACAAGTAAAACACATACTGCCCTTGTTGGGTCACAATGACTGTGATAGTGATTAAAGAAAAAAGTACCAAAAAAAGGGAATTTGATTTGCTAAATAAAAGGTGTTCATCTTAGATGACCAAGCTGAGACAAAGAAATGCTTTCAGGTTTTGACAGTGTGTGTGCCATACATTTTACTCTTGGCCTTTAAAACACTTAAGAACCCTGTCAATTTGACTCATTTACCATCCCTCAAAGCAGGGCTGGCCTCATAGATGTGCAGTCTATGCAAGGGCCCCATGTTTGGTTTATTCTTCTGCTGCTTGAGTCTGGACATTCTTAGTAATTTTTTAATAATAGACCCCACATTTTTCATTTGCTTTTATTCCTACAAATTATACAGCTGTGCCTAACTCAAACTGATCTTACATTGCCCCTCTGCCCCTTTCCAAGAGAACTTTAACCCATTCTTACTAAATGCCTTTGACTTCAACACTGCCTGTCAGAGTCCTACCAGTTATTTTAATATATAAAAATCACAACTTTTCCCTGATGACTTCAGCCTAACATCTTTGATCATTCATTACCTATAAAAACACTCCAATAATTAATCATATGCTGTATTGAAACTCTGCTGATAAAATGTTAATAACGTTTTATTTTGTCATATTCTTTTCCACATATGTTTTCCTGGAACTCAAGTGGATTAAAATTTGGTGAGGGCAAAGAAAATGGTCTCACACAGCACTATATGATAAAACTTACTGTAATGATTAGAAATAGTCTATGTCTGTGGAGTCACAGGCCATAGTGACTAATGAGCACTAGGAATGTGTCTGGTGCAACTGAGTCACTGAATTTTTTATTGTATTTAACTTTGACTAATGTAAATGCTACAAGTGTTAGTGACTAGTGCATTGGACAGTACAAAGCTAATGTTTCCAAAAGGCCTGGTGCAGAATTGTGTGCATAGTTGTTTGAATTGAATTCTCAAGAATTTAACACTCACCTTCATGGCCCTATAGAAAGTGAACCAAATTTGTAAGGGTACAAGTTTTTAATAACTTATGTACTAAATCTCCCTATTGCTTAAACTCTTCCTGGTAGATAAACACTATTAATATTGGTTAATCTGAAAGAATGAATACAACTCTCTAACTGCCTGAATTAATATTGGGACTTACATGGCTCCAAATTTAAGATATTCAGTTATAACTTCCTTTTAATCACAAAATTGCTCAAAATATCTTTCTAGGTTCTAAAACTCCAACAGAAGCACAGTTGATTGCACAAATTAGGAGGAAAAAAACTCAAGTGGAACCCCTGAAAATTACCCAGTACATTATAAGCATAGTACAGTGATATTCAACCTTTTTCATCTTACAGCCCACATAAACCAATTACTAAAATTCTGCAGCATATCAAAAAATATCTTTCTGCCAATCTGACAAAAATACAAAAATAGGTATAATTTTTATTTATTCACACCAGATAACTATTGTTGTGTTGACTATTGTCATTTTTTTATTTGACAATCTAAGATAAAAGGGGTCAGTGCTTCAGACTAAATATGAAGGCATTACACGTTTTAAAAATTCTTGTGGCAAACAGGTTGGAAATCGCTGGCCTATTACAGTAAAAGGCTGATGTAATAATTTGGTCTCTCCTGAAGGCTACAGCCTCAGAGACTCATTAAATCAAATGCTGGCAGAGTCCCACAGTATTTCAGATCTGGTAGGTGCACAGCACAGCTGGACTATCCCCACATTTGGATATGAGCTTATTTTCCAGGCACTATTTTTAAACATAACTTGGTGCACATGAGGCTGGCCTTCAACTGCTGTGAATGAATTATTTTTAAGAGAGACTTGGAGCTTTATGAAATGCTTTCAGGCTTCTCTTGACAATTTCTTTCTTTAAACTGTTTGTCTTAGGTCATTCCTTTAACTGCTATAGGACTGTGATATCTAAAATTGATATTAATAATAAATTTACCAATTTGTTAACCTTATTGTACATTTAAACATTAAGCCAGTTAAATACTCAAATGGCTCCAACTTTCCCTACTCACAGTATTAAATGTCCCAGGCTCCAAGGACTTTATTGATTCTTAAGCAAAGCATGTTTCTACTTTACTAGAATTTGTCCCACAAATGGACTCGAGTTTTCACCTCCACCTGTCTCTACCAGACATTTATATGATAAAAAAATCATTACATAGCACAATCGTGAAAAAGAATGGTGTGGTATTTCTACATAGTTAACACTTGGTCTTGAGCTCTCAGTTGTACTTTCATATGTTTTGCTTATGTTGGACTGTGTTAGTCAGCTCAGGCTCAAAACAGACTAGATGGCCTAAATAACAGAAATGTATTTTCTCACAGTTCTGGAGGTTGGAGTGTTTAAGATCAAAGTGCCATCAATTTGGTTTCTGAACTCTCATCCTCATTTGCAGACCGCCTCCCTCTCACTGTGTGCATTGCAGATAGAGAGCATGAGTACATTCTCTTGTGCCTCTTCTTATAAGGGCACTAAACCAACCATGAGGGCTTCATCCTCATGATCTCATCTAATCCTAATCACCTCCAAAGGCCCCATTTTCGAATATCACATTGGAGGTTATGGCTTCAACATATGAATTTTAGAGGGACACAAGTCAGTTCACAGGAGGGACCATGATAAAGTTAAATAGGGAGGAGTGGCCTGGAATGCTCTAAAGAACCAAAAAATCAAAACCTAAAATCTCTCAACAACATCATAATCTACGTGGCTTTGCCCAACACTAAAAAACAGAGTATGACTTACTTGCTGTAAATGCAAAATCCCAAGTCATTGTTTAAGACAAAACTATATCTCTGAATTTTAGCTTTACAGTGTGGTTCTCTGACTCATAAAAATTTGCAAATTTGCACACAACAGAATTATTATAACAATGCTCTATTTGCATGGAAAGCTTGTCTTCTCCTTTAGGCAGCTGTAGCTTTAAAACTCATTTAAAAGGTATTTCAAAACTCATACAGTCTCTCTGACATTTCTGAAGTATGAGCTCCTTCAGGGAACCAGCAAAGCACAGTCTCAGGAAGCCCTATGCTTCATGTGTTACTTCTGTTCCTATATTTCAGAAAAAAAGTTTCAAAATCACTCATCATCAAAACATAGAAAAATTACCAGCCTATTGAAGTTAATAAAAATGTATATAATTAATTCATAATGCAGCCCACACCTAGCAGTTCCAAAACTCTTCTAACCACAAATTAGATTAGTTGATCAATGGTTTTGCCTTTGGCTCTGAGGAAGAGATTACCATTCTTACTGTTTCCTTGGCTCAAATAAACAACCTAATTTGACCCCTCAAGGAATTAGAAAAAGAAGAACAAAGTCCAAGATTGGCAGAAGGAAATAAATAACAAAGATAAGAAAATAAATAAATAATATAGAGACAAAAATAATTGTAAAGATAGATGGGATTGAGAGATAGCTTTTTGAAAAGATGAAACTGGCAAATGTTTAGCTACACTCACCAAGAAATAAAGAGAAGAAACTAAAGTATATAAAATGAAAAATGAAAGAAATGTTATAATTGATACCACAGAAATACAAAAATTATAAGAGACTACTACAAACAATTATACATCAACCTAGAAGAAATGGATAAATTCCAAGAAACATACAACCTACCAAGATTGAATCAACCCTGGTGGTTGGATTGTCATCAACTTTTTGTATACCAAAAGCTTGCAGGTTTGATTCCTGGTCAGGACCCATATATAGGTTGCCAGTTTCAACCCCAGTTGAGGGAGGTATGGAAGAGAACCAATTAATGTTCTCTCTCACATTGATGATCAATGTTTCTCTCCCTCTCTCTTTCTCTCTCTTCTTCTCTCTCTCTCTTTTTCTCTCTCTCTCTTTTTCTCTCTCTCCTTCCCCTCTCTAAATTCAATAATCATATGTATTTTTTAAAGGAAGGAAGGAAGGGAGGAAGGAAGGAATGAAGAAAGGAAGGAAGGAAGGAAGGAAGGAAGGAAAGAAGGAAGGAAGGAAGGAAAATTCTGAACAGACAGAATACTAGTAAGGAGATTGAATCAGTAATACAAAACCTCATAACAAAGAAAACCCAGGACCAAATTATTTCCCTGGTTAATTCTATACAACATTTAAAGAGAATTAGTACCAATCCTCAACTCTTCCAGAAGTTATTTTTAAAGTGGAGAGAACACTTCCAAATTTACATATTTTTGCAGCCAGAATTACTTTAATACCAAAACTAGACAAAATGACACAAGAAAAGAAATTTACATGACAATATTTCTGAACATATATGCAAAAATCCTCAACAAAATATTAGCAAACCAAACTCAACAACACATTTAAAGGATCATTTACTACTAGAAGCCCTATGCACGAAGATTCATGTAAGAATGGGCCTTTTTTCCCCCTGGCTTCCAGAACTGCCTTTCTGCCTTTGTTCCAGCCTGGAGCCACCTTTCTGCCTTCCATGCTGCCCAGAGCAGCTGGGTAGTGCCTGAATATGCAAATTAACCTGTCATCTTTGTTGGTTAATTTGCTTACTCACTCCTGATTGGCTGGTGAGTGTTGTGAACGTATGGTCAATTTGCATCTTTCTCTTTCATTAGTGTAGATGATCAAGTGGGAATTACTCAAGGAATGGAAAGATGATTCAATATACATAAATAATGATATACAACATATTAACAAAAGGATAAAAATATCATTTCAATAGCATTTGACAAAATTCAACAATAATTTATTATAAAAATTCTCAACAAAATGGTTATAGAGAAAACATACCTCAACATAATAAAAGATATATATGACAAGTCTGGAGTTAACATCATAGTAGTAGAAAGCTGAAAGCTTTACTGTGAGGTCAGGAACAATACAACAATGCCCACTTTCACCACTTTTATTCAACACTAGAGGCCCGATACACAAAATTCATGCAAGAGTAGGCCTTTCTTCCCCCAGCTGCCAGCACCACCTCCCCTCTGGCACCTTGGACCCAGGCTTCCCTCACAGCCCTGGTTTCATCCAGAAGGTCGTCCAGTCTAATTAACATATTACACTTTTATTATTATAGACTAGGGGCCCAATACATGAATTTATGCACCTTGAAAAGAACTGTGAGCCGCAGGCTTCAGTGGGCACAGGGGTGGGCCTCAGCCCATCCTGCATGTCCCTGCCCAGCTTCTCCTGCCATGGTCCCCAGTCCTGTCTCTGTCGGCAGCCCCGCTCCCACTGCTTCCACTCCCATACACTGACAGTATCAGCCCTGCTTGCATCCACTGACAGCACAGAGTGATTGGGGCCAGCACCATCAGTGGGTGTGAGCAGTGGCTGCCACTCTGATCACTCCTCAGGAGTAGGGAGAAGTAGAGAAGCCCTCACGGATGATCAGGGATGGCATCCACTGCTCATACCCACTGACGGCATGGAGTGATCAGGATCAATGCCAGGTGCTAGCAGCAGATGCAAGTGGCAGCTAGGTATGGGTGCCAGCAGGTTGGCACTGGCAGCAGGTGTGAGCAAAGAATTTTCAGTAACAACCAGAGGCTCACCCCAATGACAGCGACCAGCACTCTGCCTTGGTCTGGTGCCCCTGCTCACTTGCTCCACCATCCTACCATGGACAATGCCTGCCATGTTTGAAGCACACCCCCTAGTGGTCAGCGTACATCATAGGGACCAGTTGTCTGGTTGTTCTATTGTGTGGTTGTTTCGCATTTGGTCTATTTGAATATTACCCTTTTATTATATAGGATAGAATTGGAAATCCTATCCAGAGCAATTAGACAAGAAAAAGAAATAAAATTGAAAAGAAAAAGTAAAACTCATTATTTGCATATGATATATTATACCTAGAAAATCCTAAAGACTCTACCAAGTAACTGTTAGAACTAATAAATTCATTAAAGTTGCAGAATACAAAATCAATATACAAAAATCTGTTCCATTTTCACTCATGAATAATGAATTGGCAGAAAGAAAAATTAATAAAACAATCCCATTTACAATTGCATCAAAAGAATAAAATACTTAGGAATAAATTTAACCAAGGAGGCAAAGATTTGTATTCCAAAACTGTAAGACATTGATAAAAAAAATCGAAAAAGATAAAAATTAATAGAAATATATTTTCTGTTCAAAAATTAATATTCAATTAATTTTGTTAAGTGCACATACTATCCAAATTAATATTGTTAAATTTCCATACTATCAAAAGCAGTCTGTAAATCAATACAATCCATATCAAAATCCCAATGGCAGTTTACACGATAATGAAAAACTAAGATTTTTATAGAACCACAAAAGACCAAGAATAGCCAAAGAAATCTTGAGAAAGAATAATAAGGTTAGCCCAGCCAATGTGACTCAATGGCTGAATGTTGACCTATGAACCAAGAGGTCACAGTTTAATATCCAGTCAGGACATATGCCTAGGTTGTGGACTTTATTCCCAGTGTACAGAAGGCAGCAAATCAATGATTCTCTCTCATCATTGATGTTTCTATCTCTCCTTTCTTCTCCCTTCCTCTCTGAATAAAAATATATTTTAAAAAAAATAAAAGAACAAGGCTAGAGGCATCTCATTCCCTGGTTTCAAACTATATTATAAAGCTATAGCAATCAAAGGAATATTATTCGGATCTGAAAACAGACATAAAGATTAATGGAATAGACTAGAGAGCCCAGAATAAACCCATACATATATGGCCAATTAATTTACAACAAAGGAACCAAGAGTATAAAATGAGGCAAAACAGTGTCAGCAATCAATTAAACTGGACAGCCAGCAAAAGAATGAACCTGAACCACTATCTTATATCAAGCCAAAAAACAAATAAACCCAAAAATGGTTAAGGACTTGAATATCTACACTAATAAAAGAGCAATATGCAAATTGACCATCACTTCATGATGTCCACCAGCCACTCAGGAGTGAGTATCCAAATTAACTTAATAAAGATGGTGGTGCCCAGCTACTTCTGGCCTCTGGGCAGCATGCCTGCAGCTGCAGCATAGTTAGGTAGGGCAAGACGTCTGCTATGAGAGAGAGGGTAAGGGGCAGTGGGAGCTACAGGAGTGGCACTCTGGCCAGAGCAAAGACTGAAAGCTTCAGCCAGAGTGAAGACAGAAGATGGTGGCCAGAGTGAAGGTCTGGGTCCCGGGTGCCAGAAGAAAACCAGTGCCAGTAGCCAGGGGAACAAAGATCTATTGCACTAATCTTCATGCAATGTACCTCTAATAAAGCCATAAAATTTTTGACAAAAATATAGGCAGTAAACTCCTATACATCAGTCATGGTGATGATTTGGGGGGAGAATTTGACCTCAAAAGCAGAAATAAACAAGTTTTATTATGTCACACTAAAAATAATGCAAAGCAAAGAAAATCGCCAACAGAAGATGGCAGGGTAGGTAAAGCTGGTACGTGCCACCTCCCACAACCACATAAAAATTATAACTAAAATACAAAACACTCATCATTGAGAACTGCCTAAAAGCTGGATGAATGGAAGTCCTACAACTAGAGAAGTAAAGACTTGTAGGAAGGGGAGAGGCACTGAACAGACTGGTCCAATACCCTATGTTTTGGCCTCCCATAGAAGCAAGGGGTCCCAGTTCCTCACCTGACCACCAGCCCAGGATTCCAGAGCTGGGAAGAGAAGTCCCATTAACTTTGGGCTGTAAAAACCATCCAGGATTATGGCAGAGTGACAGAGAGGCTGCTGGAACCTCGGGCAGTTTCTCTTATAAGGCCAGCACACCAATTAACATAGTACCACTTCCTCTGAGTGCCAGCACCTAGCAGCAGCTTTGGGAGATCTAAGGGCATTTGGGGAGGAACTGGACTGCCTGACCTGGGGTCAGGAACTCAGGGAAAGCTCTCTCCCAGATTGAGGTGCTTGCAGGGGTCATTGTTCCTGTGCTGAGACCTCCCCCGACAGCAGGGCTGACTTGCAGTTATATCTGAGTCTCCATTAGTGTGGCCTCACAATTGGCTCTGCATGATTCCCTGAAACCATGCACCTTCCAATCTGGAGCCCGATCCAAACTGTTTGCAGTTGTTTTTTCATATCAATGGCCCATCCTGGTTCAGGCTTCAGACTTTTCTAAAATCTCTCAAATAAGCAGTGGCAGTGTGCCCCAAACCTATCAATAAAAGGCCGAAGAACTGGTACTAACACCGGCCTGCCTTGCTTCACACCTGGGCCTCACCTGGGTACTTCCAATCTCAATATTGGTACAAGTACAGCCATCTACAGATCTCTCTGTAGCTTCTGCTGGTGGCCCCAGGCAATGACTGACTTTGCACCTCCTGGGAGGACCAAGAGTCAGTGCACCCAATTGACAGCTTCAGATCATACCAAATTACATCTCTACATATCTACAAACATCACACTCAAGGGGCAGACTCAGTGAGCACCAAAGCCCCACTGAAGCAAATCCTGCTCCAGAGGGGTGTCTCCTACACAGCAGCTCTTCCACTGTAGTTGCACCTGGTCCTCACAGACAATTGGCCTGGAAGTCAATTCCTCCCAGTGACAACAACAGCAATTACAGCTTATCTACAACAAGACTATGCACACAGCCCATACAGGAGTGCACTTAAAGGGCCCAGCCCAGGTGACTGGAGAGGCTCAGCCATTGAGCACTATAGGACACCTACTATATAAGGCTACCCTACCAATTCCAGGAGACATAGCAGCTCTAACTAATACATAGAAACAAATACAAGGAAGCAGTCAAAATGCAGAGACAGAGAAACATGTCAGAAGTGAAAGAAATGGAAGCAAGCAAACTAGTGGATACAGAATTCAAAACAATGGTCATAAAGTTGCTCAAGAATCTTAATGAGAGCTTCAAGGGACTTAATGAGAGATGCAAGGGAGTCAATGAGATTTTCAAAAATCTTAGTGAGAATTTCAAAGACATGAAAAAGGACCAGTCAGAAATTAAGCATACACTAACTGAAATAAAGAATAATTTACAGGGATTCAACAGTAGAGTAGAGCATTCAGAGAATCAAATCAATGATTTTAAATATGAGGAAGCAAAAAGCACCCAATCAGATGAGCAAAAAGAAAAAAAAATCTATATATGAAGATAGTAAGGAGCCTTTGGGACAACTTCAAGTGTACCAACATTCACATTATGGGGGTACCAAAAGGAGATGAGAGGGAGCAAGGTATTGAAAACCCTAGCGGTTTGGATTAGAGAAGGGTAAAATGGGTGAAAGGTGTTAAAGGTATAAACTTCCAGTTATAAAATAAAAAAATCCTTGGCATATATTGTAAAGCCTGGTGACTACAGTTAAAACGTTGTATTGTATATCTGGAAGTTGTTGAAAGAATAGATTTTTAAAGTTCTCATTACAACTTTGTAGCTTTATATGACGATGACTAGATTTATTGTGGTAATCCTTTCACAATATATACACAGCCAGGTTGTATACCTAAAATTAATATTACATGTTAATTATATCTCAGTTAAAAATGAATTGGCCATAGTATGTAGAAGCATACAAGTCTAGAAGCCTGTACAGACACAGGAAGACAGGCCCTGGCCACAGCCAGGTGGAGAGGGTTAGGGTATAAAAGGAAGCTTCTCAGGGGGAAATTACACTTGAGCTGATATTAAAGAAGTAGGAATTAGCCAGACCAAACAGAATATGCAGGAAAAGAGAGATGAGGTTTTGTTGTCATTTTTATTTATTTTATATTCTCCTTTTAGAGCACTACACATATTTATCTTTTTGTTCACTTATGAATTGACCATTGACAAACTACAACTTATTATGTTTTAAAACTATGTCCCAGTTCCAATAGTCTAATTCTACTTTTCTCATATGTGTATGGAAAGTCTTTTTAATAGGTAATCACTGCACAATATGAATTTTGAAAGGTAAAAGAGTATATAGTAAAAAGCAAGTTTATCTTTCACAAAGGCAGCTACAGGTACCAGTTTTCCAAGACTTCTTCAAATTAACATTTTTAGCTTTTAATGAAAATGTTGACCATATCCACTCTCCATTTGCAACTCTTTCTTCTGAAAAGATATTGGATGCTTCCAGGCTCCAGGTGCTCACAGGGTTTAAAAACACTAATTGGTACCAGCAAAATGTATCCCATTAGATTCCACAATATAAGTGAGATCATGTTATACTTGTCTTTCTCTAACTGGCTTACTTCACTTAGCATAACTTTCTCCAGGTCCCTCCATGCTGTCTCAGCTCCTTTTGACAACTGCATAGTATCCCATGGTGTAAATGTACCAATTTTTTTATCCACTCTTCTATTAATGGGCACTTGGGCATTTCCAGATCTTAGCTATTGTAAATAATGCAACTATAAACATAAGTGTGCATATATTCTTTCAGGGGGAAGGGGGAGGCTAGAAGAGAATAATCAAAAACTTATATGCATACTAGAGGCCTAGTGCATGAAATTCATGCACGGGTAGGGTCCCTAGGAATGGCCAGTGATCAGAGCCGATCTGTGGGGCAACCAGCAACACGAGTGGGGCTCCTGCTCACACCTTACCACCCATTCACCAGCCCCATCTCCTGCCACTGCAAGTTGCCATCTGTGGGGAAACCAGTGGGGTAATTGGGACCCCTGCTCACATCCACCAGGCCAAGCTGCTGCCTGCTCACCGGCTCCATTCCAACATGGTCTCGTTCTCATCAGGCCCATTGGGACCGGCAGTGCCTTCACTGCCACACACTGCCAATTCCTTGTTGCTGATTCCTATCATGTTCCTCCCTGCCCCCTGGTGCTCAATGCCCTTCTAACTTCAGTGAAACTTCAGGCATGGGGACAATTTCCATATTAGCCTTTTATTATATAGGATATGCATAGTCCATGGACACAAATAATAATGCAGTGAAGGCCTGGAGAGAGGGTGGGAGCAGGGTAGAGTGGGTCAACTCAGTGTAAAAGAAGGACCCGGTAACACTTTCAACAATAAAGATAAGTTTTTTAAAAAGTGAATCTGAGACAAATCTCTTCTCCAACAGCTTCAAGCTGACACATTGTAGAAATGAAGAAGAGATGCCACCAGGAAACACAGTGGTTTTCTATAATCATGTAAAGGACTCTAAAGGGGAAGAGATATTAGAGTTGTTTCCATACTGTCAAATGGGAAATTTGAGCCCATAGAAGGAATCTCTGGGGCCCCATGGAGGTGGGCTGTTCCATCAGAGCTGCCTAAGGAGAGAAATCCATGGTGGCCTTAGACCAGTGGTCAGCAAGCTGCGGTTTGCTGCTCTGTTGACTAATGAGTTTGCTGATCACTGACCTAGGCTCTCTATTCCAATAAATACAGGCTATTGTTTTTCCTTGTGATTAAGCTCCTATCCCAGTGGTAGGCAAACGCATTAGTCAATAGAACAGGAAACTGGGCTCACGAGCTGCATGTGCTTGCGAGCTGCAGTTTGCCAACCACTGCCTTAGACCATGGTGATTTAGGTAAGGATCAAGCACATAAAAGTTATAATGTTCCTAAAAGTAAGATACCTATCCTGTAAGTAGAATGTCATCTAATTGTAACTGGCATAAGAGTGTTTTGTGTGCGTGTGTGTGTGTGTGTGTGTGTGTGTGTGTGTGTTTCTTTTTTCAATTAAATTTATTAGGGTAACATTGTTTAATGTTTTATGTTTCAAGTATGCAGTTCTAGGATATGTCATATGTATATAACATTGTGCACTCACCACCCAAAACCTTCAGTCCTTCCTGCACCACATATTTGACACATTTTATCATCTATAGAAAGCTTCCACCACCCCTTTTTCCCTCTGGTAACAACAATACTAATGTCTATGTCCATGCGTTTGTTTGTTTGTTTTGTTTTTCTTTGTTTGTTTTTTGTTTTTTACCTATTGCCCTCCCCCACGCTCCAGTACATGCCCTCACTTTTTTCCCTCCTCCCCCCACAATGCCCTGTGTCCATTGGCTATGCTTACATACATGCATACAAGTCCTTCAGTTGATCTCTTACAGCCCCTTCCCCCTAACCTCCCCTGCTTTCCCATTGTAGCATGACAGTCTATTCATTGCTTCTTTGCCTCTATATCTGGTCCCCCTCCTCCCCCCACCTCCCTGATTCTTGTCCTTAAAAACATCTTACCTTTGTAGGCTAGGAATAAACTTATAAGAGCAAAAAAATGTTTGAGTCTTTTTAAATGGTTAAAAAGTTTCATGTTTATTAGAAAATATATAAATAATAGCAATAGATAAGCTTGCACATACTTGTGTTTTACATTCTTTCTTTTCATTTAATCTCCACAAAGACCCTTAAGACAGACAGTATGATTATCTCCATCCTGCACTTGGAGAAACAGAAACAGAGAGAGATGGAGAGACTTCTCAAGTTACTACACCAGTTAGAGGTAGAGCTAGGATTTGAACCCCAATAGTGTGGCTCCAAAGTCTAAGTTGCAACCTTATGAAATCCACATATATATTTTTAGGATGAAGCTAAACTCAACATAGGATCTAATCTAGAGAAAAAGTAGTAAGTAACTAAGAGTGAAATGTAGCTCTCAGATATGGTAAAAATCATCAATACAGCACTCGAATCCCTGTTTTGAATATAGATGTTTTAATAAGTCCTCTTCCAGGCTATCTTCTGGGATTAATGCTATAATTACCAAGAACTCCTATAATTCTATAATTTAGGCCGGTGGTCGGCAAACTAAGGCTCGAGAATCACCTGTGGCTCTTTGGCCCCTTGAGTGTGGCTCTTCACAAAATACCACAGCCTGGGCAAGTCTATTTTGAAGAAGTGGCATTAGAAGAAGTTTAAGTTTAAAAAATTTGGCTCTCAAAAGAAATTTCAATTGTTGTACTGTTGATATTTGGTTCTGTTGACTAATGAGTTTGCCAACCACTAATTTAGGCCATTCTATGATAACAGAGTACAAGTCATTAGAAATGAAGCTACATGGCCAACATAAAGAATGTTTAAGGGGCAATACTATGCTTTGTGGTTTATAGAAAGCTGCTATATTGCCTAAAAACTTTCGTGCTAAGTCCTCCCAAACAGGAACTAAATGCAGGTATGGACAAACATAGCTAAGACCCTAATTAAGTATCACTGGAGGTCCCCTGCATCCCCTCCCAACCTTTTCTACCCCCTCTACAATGGACTGGATATGACTTCTCACACTCAAACTCCACATAACAGCAGAAAACACAAACATACATGAAAGGGGAAAGGCTTTAGTGAGGTCATGCCATTTCTATTTGGTAGTTGGAGCTCTTATCCTTATTGCTACTGGTTGTTTATTATGGAAACACTTAGAATCATAATTTACAGCATCTTAGAGTATAATATTTTTCCCATGTCTTCTCAGCAATGGCTACCCTCACTACAGACCAAAAAAAAAAAAAAAAAAGCTCCTCACTCCTTCTTTGGAAATGCAAATCCCAGCATGTAGCATAAAGTACTGCTTTATGTTCAATAATTGTTTGTAATAAATACTGTACATAAACTGAGAGAAAACACAGATGCTTCAAACACAAAAGACACCCATGCTCAATGTGCACGTCAGCTCCATTGCAACTTCAGATGCCTTACACTAGAGTAATGATATAATAAGTAGGCTGCTCACCCAAATCTGTGATGACTGCTATAATTAGGAAGTCAGAAATAATGAGTATTTACCTGCAAGCCTGAAGCTGGCACAGAAGAGGAAATATTACTGTGAGAATGAGCTGAAGTACTCTGGGGTAGGCAATGCATGTCTTAATTCAATCATCCTCGCAAGGTAAGTGAACCCCTAAATGCTGCTGACTTTGACCCCCTTAAATGGAATGCCACCAACTGAGATCCTTTCTTTCTGTCTGCAGCCTACCGCACAAAGCACGTGAAGAGCTATCTCTCCTGGGAAGAATCAAGAACAAGGGAACAATGAGCTTGTCACCTCCATCATCACAAAGAATTAAAAAAGAAATTGAAATAAATGAGTTAGATGAAGCACCTTTGGTGAATGCTAATTACTTCCAAGGAGATTCTCGGTTATCAGACTTCACTATCAATTACATTTTTTTTCTTGGGGAGGAAGTTAATTAATATACAATTTTTAACATACAATTTTATTTCTCTTTTTAAATTAGTCTTTCCACACAATGTGGTTTGTCCCCTGCCCTTTGCCCTAGACATCTACAATGCAATTTTAAATGTAAATAATGAAACCAAAAATTGACTGTAATGTCTTAAGGGACAACTTTTCTCTGGAATAACTAGCACCCCAGATTCAGATGCTAAGGGGAAAATCAGATAGATGAGTTTTCTTCATTTTATATATTCTCACTCTATATTAGACATGATTCTTCCCTGTCTCTCTACTTTCATTGTCCTATTTAGATCATTTTCATCAGTGTTTCAATATTCATTTAATTCTGCTCATAAAAGTTATTTACCAAAACTCTAAGACCCAAAAGATCTAGAAGGACTCAACCCATTAAGAACACAGACAAAATATACAATGGTCAATAGTACAAATCAAGCATGTTAATAGAACCATGGACAGTGTTTTATAAAATCATAGGATTGATTCCTCTGCCATGGAAGACAGGGTAGGGGGATAAATCGGTAGAAAAGGTTTTGCAAAAGAATAATATTTGAGTTGTGTATTGATAAGGAAGAAGTAGAAACAGTATTTGAGACAAGGAGAAAGTCCTGAAGAAAAGTAAGAGCTCAAGTTAAACAATTGTATTTACTTGAGAAATGGCAAAGTGAGAATCTACTTTGTTTAGGACATGCTGAGTATATCATGCCTTTAGGATCTGCAGGTGAGGAGCCTGATGAGAAGGAAGATTGAATGTCATGAGAGAGGTGAGATGTGAAAATAACTGCCCAGAGAATAGCTGAGGTTAAAAGAAGATATTCCCAGAGGAGTGGCTTGAGAGAAGAGGTCTGAGCACAGACTCAGATGACCCTTGCTCACAACTCAGCAGTTGCACCTACTCTTGTTTTCTTTCCTGGGTTCATTCCCATCACTGGGCCTGACCCTCAAGCACGAGTGCTCTTCCCACTTCCTATCGCCCAACATGATTCAGGCTTCAGCCTCTTCCTCAGTGGATCCACCCCAAACTCCCTTCCGCTATACTCAGTAATTTTCCCTCAGAAAGCATAAGAAAACTGAAATTATGCAGTGGTGTGGGTGTTTTATCTAATGCCTGCTTTGTCCTCCAGGTCCAGCATGAGGTCTGCCACAAAGCACTCTCAATAAATATTTCCTGAGTAAATGAGGAAGGAGCTGTATTCAGAGAAGCTAGAGGTTAATCAGGAATTAGTAGCAACCAGGGGCCAAAAGGAGCAAGTGTATCAGGAAAACTGTAGTCAATAATGAGGAAACTGCCCAGAGAAGAAGCATAATTAAAACACTAAAGAGGCCTACTTCCAAGAACCCCAAGGGGGATGATTAAACTTCCTAAGGAAATAATTCAATCAGGTCAACTACATAACCCACCCTCCTTCAATCATGGCTTATCTAACACTCCTTAGCAGACCCTGGAGCCTTCCTCAACCTTAACATCTCTACCCTCCACCTGAAACCCTCATGTTGACCATCATGACCCTGATGTTGGCATTCTGACTTCTATACCTTCTCAAACCTTTAATCTGCCAACTCTACAAAACACTTCAAAGCCAACAGAAAATGCTAGTTCTTTACCACAGTAAACCTAACCCTGAACTCTATCCTATGATGACTATTTTCTCAAGTTCTCAAGCAGCTTTGGTCCTTATCACTTAAAAACTTCACGTACTGCAAGGACTCTGATGAAAGAATTAAAAAAGATTTCTACCCCACTTCTAATGCACTTCTTCAGTTACTGCTCTAAGGAAAGAGGTAAAGCCTCACAAGTGCACTTCGAAAGATCAGTATCTCCAGGTCCCACCACTCCCATGACCTTGAGGGCCTGTGTTCCATAGGAAGATCCTAGGAGCTGGGTTAGATTGGGTGAGATGAGAATTTTAAATTGGCATCATCAAACCCAGGAGGGCAATAGTGATGAACAGCAATCAAGTGCCCATTCTAAAAGCAAGTGAGTCAAATGGAAGAGAGGTTAAACTCAGAAGATGAAATAATGGACATTAGACCAAAGTGTAATGTAGAATGGGGTGGGCAGCTCCACATAGTCAGAGCACATTGCTGGGAAATGGCATATCTGATTGCCTTTGGTACCTGGAGTCTTGCTTAGAAGCATCACATGATCTCTCACTTATTTGTGGATAATAAAGAACATTATAAACTGATAAACAAAAGGATAGATACAGAGACAGTAAAGCTTCAAAAAGCCTGTGAAATTACAGCAGGAAGATTAAAGTTAGGTGAGGTAGATAAGAGATCAATCAAAGGACTTGTACGCATGCATATAAGCATAACCAATGAACATAGACACTGGGGGGTTGGGGTATGCCTGGAAGGGAGGGGGGGTAATGGGGAGATATGTATAAAAAATTAATAAAAATTTTAAAAAGGGACAATGCAGGGAAAATAAATAAGGTCCCCTTGGTTTGTAAAAGCAATCTCTATGATTTCAATCTAGTGAGAGTTAATATGATGAAAAAAACAACAAAATATCACATACTTTTAAAATTTGTGCACTAACTCCCTTAATTTATCAAAAACTTCCTTGACAGCAATAACTACATCACATACTTACTCTGTCTACTCAAAGGTACTGCAATACTGGTTTGCACACAGGCAACACGTACCTCCCTTGAAAAATCTCATACTGATCCAAATTCAAAAGTAGACTAGAAGAAGCAGAGGACCACAACAGTGAGCTGGAAGACAAGGTAGGAAAAAATACCCAAGTACAGGAGCTTCTAGAAAAGAAAATTAAAAAGCAAGAGGAGAGCCTAAGGAAACTTTGCAACGAAACAAAACAACATCTGTATGATTGGGATTCCAGAAAGAGTGGAAACAGAGCAAGGAATAGAAAACCTGTTTGAAGAAATAATGACAGAAAACTTCCCCAATATAGGAAAGAAAAAACCCACACAAATTCAAGAAGCTTTCAGAGTCCTAAGCAAAATGAATCCCAAGAAACCGACACCAAGGCACATTATAATTAAATTGGCAAACACCAACGACAAAGTAAGAATCTTAAAAGCGGCCAGAGAGAAACAGAAAGTTACTTACAAAGGAACCCCTATAAGACTAGCTACTGACTTCTCAACAGAAACTCATCAGGCCAGAAGGGAATGGAATGAAATATACAAAGTCATGCAAAGGAAGGGACTGAATCCAAGAATACTGTATCCAGCAAGGCTTTCAATCAAAATTGAAGGTGAAATCAGGAGCTTCACAGTAAAAAAGGAGTAAGGGAATATATTGCCACCAAACCAGCAATGCAAGAAATGTTAAAGGGTCTGCTGTAAAAAAAAAAAATGGAAAGCAAAGAAGGAACTCGGGGGTAGAGACTAAATATTGGAGACAGATAAGTACCAATCAATAATAACTTTAAATGTAAATGGATTAAATGTTCCAATCAAAATACATAGAGTACACAAATTGGATAAGAAAACATGATCCATATATTTGCTGTCTACAAGAAACCCACCTCAGAAAAAGAGATGCACACAGATTGAGCGTGAAGGGATCGAACATGGTATTTCAGGCAAATGGAAATGAAAAAAAAAGCTGGAGTTGCATTACTTATATCTGACAAATTAGATCTCAAAGTGAAGGAAATAACAAGAGAGAAAGAAGGCCACTTTACAATACTAAAGGGAAAAATCCAACAAGGAGAAATAACTCTGGTAAACATATATGCACCCAATAAAGGAGCACCTAAATACATAAAAAAAACACTCCTGGAGGATATTAAGGGAGATATTAATAGCAATACAATCATAGTAGGAGACTTTAATACCCCACTGTCACCATTGGGCAAATCCTCAAAACAAAAAATCAGCAAAGAAAAATCAATTCTAAATGACTCACTAGACCAGATGGAATTAATCTACATCTTCAGAACATTTCACCCCAAAGCCACAGAATATACATTCTTCTCCAGTGCACATGGGTCATTTTCAAAGATAGACCATATGTTGGGTCATAGGAAAAGTCTCTTCAAATTCAAGAAAATAGAAATCATATGAAGCATTTTCTCAGATCACAGTGGCAAAAAAACCTGGAAATCAATTACAACAAAAATAATACAAAGAAATTAAACACATGGAGACTAAACAGCATGCAAATAAACAATGACTGGGTAACCAGAGAAATCAAGGAAGAAATAAAAAACATTATGCAACAAATGACAATGACAACACAACAATACAAAATTTATGGGACACAGTGAAAGCAGCCTTTAGAATAAAGTTCATAGCTCTACAGGTCTATTACAAAAAAAAAAAAAAAAAAAACCAGGAAACAATGTTAATAAATGTCCTAACATTACAACTCAAAGAGCTAGAAAGAGAGCAACAAGAAAAGCCCAATGTATTCAGAAGGAAGGAAATAGTAAAGATCAGAGTGGAAATAAACAACATGGAGATCAAAGAAACAATTCAGAAGATCAATAAAACCAAGAGCTGGTTCTTTGAAAGGATAAACAAGATTGATGGACCTCTAGCCAGGCTCACCAAGAAGCAAAGAGAGAAGACCCAAATAAACAAAATCAGAAATGAAAGAGTAGAAATAACAACAGACCCTGCCGAAATACAAAGGATTGTTAAAAAATACTATGAATAACTCTATTCCAACAAAATGGACCATCTGCAAGAAATGGACATATTCCTAGAAAAATATAACCTTCCAAAACTCAAGCAGGAAGAATCTAAACATCTCAATAGGCCAATAACTATGGAAGAAATTCAAACAGTCATCAAAAAGCTTCCAGCAAACAAAAGCCCAGGACCAGATGGCTACACAGGAGAGTTTTGCCAAACATTCAAGGAGGAATTAAAACCAATCCTCCTTAGACTATTCAAAAATATTCAAGAAGAAGGAACACTTCCAAACACCTGCTATGAAGCCAGCATCACCCTAATACCAAAACCAGATAAAGACAACACAAGGAAAGAGAATTATAGGCCTATATCTCTCATGAACATAGTTGCCAAAATCCTCAACAAAATTCTAGCAAATCAGATCCAACAGTATATCAGAAAGATCATACACCATGACCAAGTAGGATTCATCCCAGAAATGCAAGGATGGTACAATATCTGCAAATGAATCAACGTGATACATCACATAAACAAATTGAGAGATAAAAATCACATAGTCATATCAATTGATGAAGAAAAAGCATTTAACAAAATCCAACACCCTTTCTTTTTTTTAATTAAATCTTTATTAATCAGATTATTACATTTGTTTCTATTTTTCCCCTCCATAACTCCCCTCCACCCGGTTCCCATCCCTCCCTCTAACCTTACCTCTCCCCCACATTGATTTCATCCATAGATGTATAATTTCTGTCCAGTATCTCCCTGCACCCCCCTCACCACTTTCCCCTGAGAATTATCAGTCAACTCTCTTTCTATGCTGCTGAATCTATTATATTCACCAGTTTATTCTGTTGATCAAATTTTTAATTCTCTTAATTTTTAGATTCACTTTTTGATAGATATATCTTTGTTGTTCATAATTTTTTATCTTTTACCTTTTTCTTCTTCCTCTTCTTAAAGAGTGCCTTTCAGCATTTCATATAATACTGGTTTGGAGTTGATGAATTCCATTAGCTTTTTCTTATCTGAGAAGTTCTTTAACTGCCCTTCCATTCTGAATGATAGCTTTGCTAGATAGAGTATTCTTGGTTGTAAGTTCTTGCTCTTCATCACATTGAATATTTCTTGCCACTCCCGTCTGGCCTGCATGGTTTCTGTTGAGAAATCAGCTGACAATTATATGGGTGCTCCCTTGTAGGTAATTACCTGTTTTTTTTCTTGCAGCTTTTAATATTCTCTCTTTGTCTTTTGCTCTTGGTATTTTAATTATGATGTGTCTTGGTGTAGTCCTCTTTGGATTCCTTTTATATGGGGTTCTGTATGCTTCCTGGACTTGTAAGTCTATTTCTTTCACCAGATGTGGAAAGTTTTCAGTCATTATTTCTTTAAATAGGTTTTCAGTATCTTTCTCTCTCTTCTTTTGGCACCCCCACAATTCTGATGCTGGTACGTTTGAAGCTGTCACAGAGGCTCCTTACATTATCTTCACATTTTTGGATTCTTTTTTCTTCTTGCTTTTTCAGTTGAATGTTTTCTGATTCTTTATATTTCAAAATTTTTACTTGATTTTTGTGTTCCTCTAGTTTGCTGTTAGTTCTTTGTATAATATTTTTTTATTTCAGTCAGTGTATGTTTAATTTCTACTTGGTCCTTTTTCATCTCTAGTTAGTCCTTTTTCATCTGTCATTGGACCTTTTTCATCTCCTCTTGGGTCTTGCTAACTTTATCCATCTTTTCTAGGATATTCTTGAAAAACCTTATAAGCGTGGTTTTGAACTCTATATCCAGTCGTTTGTTTTCTTCCATTTCTTTTGTTTGTGATCTCTTCCCTTGTCTCGGCATTTTCACTATGCCAGGAGAACTTCTATGTTGGATTCAGTTTTATGATACACAACTTGCAAAACTGCAAAAGCCTCTCTCTTGAGCTTGGGATGGGTGGAGTCTCAGGGCTTAATAGACCACCTTGTCTTTCAGTCGGCCCCACTCTCCATGGCCCTTGGGTTTCATGTGACTGGGTAATCGCTGGTCCGGTCCCTGTTGGCACTCATGTAGTGCCTCCAGACCTCTGCCTTTCTGGATCGCCTGCACTCCGGGACCATATGAGTCTGGGTCCCCACGTTTTTACCCAAAATTGGGGTTCAGTGGAGCTAGAAGTGATGCAGTTGGGAGGCTCTGTCCCCTGCCCACTCACGAAAGCCAGCACACAACCAGCAGTGGGTCCTCTGCACGCACTGCTGTGCACGCCACCAGACCTCCAGACCTCCTCCCTTTCGCATCTTCTGCAGATCTCCATGCACTTCTCCCTCTTCACAGTCTGAACTCCCCCCATATGAGTCCCAGGCAGACATGGTGATTAGTGCTGTAGCATAAGGGGTTCAATGCTGCTGGGAGTCTCCGTCCCCCTCCCACCAGAGAAAGCCAGCCAGGTACTTCGGCACCTGCTCTCTCCAGGCACACATCTCCGCACCTCAGCTTTTGCAGCTCCTCTGGGTTTCCGTGAGGCCCTGTCTTTCCTTCTAGTTGCAGAATTTCCACAGCTTTCCTGTGGTTCTGAATGATGTCCGTTCTTTTAGTTGTAGTTTTGAAATTGTTGTGCAAGGCAGCAGTGTAGGTGTTTACCTATGCCGCCATTTGCATCGGTCCCAACGCCCTTTCTCGATATAAACTCTCAGCAAGGTGAGAATACAAGGATCATACCTCAACATCATAAAAGCCAAATATGATAAACCCACAGCTAACATCATACTCAATGGGCAAAAACTAAAACCAATTCCCCTAAGAACAGGAACAAGACAAGGAGCCCATTCTCACCTCTCCTGTTCAACATAGTACTGGAAGTATTAACCTTTGCAATTACTCAAGAAGAAGAAATAATAGGCATCCAAATTGGGAAAGAAGAAGGAAAGCTGTCCTTATTTGCAGATGACATGATACTGTACATAAAATCCCTGAAGGACTCCATCCAAAAACTAATTGACTTAATAAATGAATTCGGCAATGTAGCAGGATACAAAATTAATGGCAAGAAATCTGTGGCATTTCTATACACTAATAGTGAAATTACAGAAAGAGAGACTAAAAAAGTAATCCCATTTACCATCGCACCAAAAAAAAATTAAGATACCTAGGAATAAACCTAACTAAGGAGGTAAAAGACCTATATGCAGAAAACTACAGGACACTGAAAAAAGAGATAGAGGAAGATGTAAAGAGATGGATTGGGAGAATCAACAGCATTAAAATGTCAATACTACCCAAAGCAATCTATAGATTCAATGCACTATCCATTAAAATACCACTGACGTATTTCACTGACCTAGGAAGAACTCTTCAAAGATTCATTTGGAACAAAAAAAGACCGTGAATAGCCACAGCAATCCTGAGAAAGAAGAATGAAGTAGGTGGAATCTCAATACCATATTTCAAGCTATATTACAAAGCAACTGTTCTGAAAACAGCCTAGTACTGGCACAAGAATAGACATATAGATCAATGGAATAGAATAGAGAATCCAGATATCCACCCATACCACTGTGCTCAATTAATATTTGACAAAGGAGGCATGAACATACAATGGAGTCAAGACAGCCTCTTCAATAAATGGTGTTGGGAAAATTGGACAGATACATGCAAAAAATGAAACTAGGCCACCAACTTACACCAAATACAAAAATAAACTCAAAATGGATACAGGATTTAAACATTAGATGGGAAACCATAAAAATACTAGAGGAATCCACAGGCAGCACAATCTCAGACATATGCCAAAAGAACTTCTTCACTGATACTGCTCCAAGGGCAATGGTGGCTAAAGAAAAAATAAACAAATGGGACTACATCAAAATGAAAAGCTTTTGCACAGCAAAGGAAACCATCAACAAAACAACAAGAAAGCCCACTCGCCAAAACCGGTTTGGCTCAGTGGATAGATCATCGGCCTGCGGACTGAGGGGTCCCGGTTTCGATTCTGGTAAAGGGCATGTATCCTGGTTGCAGGCACATCCCCAGTGGGAGGCGTGCAGGAGGCAGCTGATCGATGTCTCTCTCTCATCGATGTTTCTAACTCTCTATCCCTTTCCCTTTCTTTCTGTAAAAAATCAATAAAATATATTTAAAAAAAAAAAAAAAAGAAAAGAAAGAAAGCCCACTGTAT
Organism: Lasiurus borealis; assembly: GCA_004026805.1. Classification (NCBI taxonomy): domain Eukaryota; kingdom Metazoa; phylum Chordata; class Mammalia; order Chiroptera; family Vespertilionidae; genus Lasiurus; species Lasiurus borealis. The sequence continues at coordinate 39,891 of PVJN01002665.1, read as the reverse complement.
GGGAGAACATATTTGCAAATGTTATCACTGATAAAGGTTTAATCTCCAACATCTACAGCCAAATTACACCACTTAATAAAAGGAAGATAAATGATCCAATAAAAAAAAATGGGCAACAGACCTAAGTAGAACCTTTTTGAAAGATGACAGAAGGAAGGCCAAGAGACACATGAAAACATGTTCAAAGTCACTAATTACCTGAGAGATGCAAATCAAAACAACAATGTGATACTATGTCACACCTGTCAGAATTGCAATCATCAACAAATCTACAAATGACGAGTGTTGGTGAGTATACGGAGAAAAAAAGAATCTTTGTGCACTGCTGGGAATGCAGACTGCTGCAGCCACTATGGAGAACAGTATGGAGTTTCCTCAAAAAAATAAAAATGGATCTCCCATTTGCCCCAGCAATCCCTCTCTTAGGAATATATCCTAAGAAAGTAGAAACACCAATCAGAAAGTATTAATGCACCCCTATGTTCATAGCAGCACAATTTACAATAGCTACAATTTGAAAACAGCCTAGGTGCCCATCAGCAGATGAGTGGATCAGAAAACTGTAGTACATCTACACAATGGAATTCTATGCTGCCATTAAAAAGAAGGAATTCTTACCATTTGCAGCAACCTGGATGGAACTGGAGAGCATTATGCTAAGTGAAATAAGCCAGTCAATGAAGGAGAAACACCATATGATATCACTCATTTGTGGATAATAAAGAATATTATAAACTGATAAACAAAAGGATAGATACAGAGGCAGTAAAGCATCAAACAGACTGTCAAATTACAGCAGGAAGATGAAGGAGAGGTGGGGTAGATAAGCGATCAACCAAAGGATTTGTATGCATGCATATAAGCATAACCAATGAACACAAGACACTGGGGGTCTGGGTATGCCTGGGAGTAGGGGGTGGAGGGGCCCATGGGAAGATATGTATATATGTAACACAATAAAAATAAAGTAAGACAATAATAAGTAATTTAAATAATAAAGAGCTAATATGCAAATGGTCATGACCCTCTCTCCCACAATGACCAATCAGCAGGAAGCTGCAAACGCAGCCGGCACAAGTGGGCGGGGACTTGCAGAATCCAGGACTTGCCTGTAGCTTGTGTCTCCATCCTCAGTGTTCCCCCTCTTCCCCTCCCCCGACCGAGTATATGAGGATTGCGAACACCTACCTCTTTGGGGCAATGGATCATGGGGCTCTGGCACTGTGACAGGGCACAGGGCACAGGCCAGGCTGGGGGAACTGGACCACCAACTTACACCAAGATCACTAGTGTATTGATATTAACCTTCCAGAAAACAAAAACAACCATAGAATTTGGGAAATAAAACCAGAAATAAAACATCAACTTAATTTAATAAATATTTATTACCAATCTATTACATACTAGGTATTGTTCTAGGGAATGGGGACGCAACAGGGAGTGTAAAGGATACTGTTTTGGTTGTCCACCCAACATGTATTCATTCCTTCCTAATGCAACCGTGATATTTTCCAGGTGTCCACCTTTTCTCTAGTGTGTTTCCCAGAAGCTGGCCCTACCCTTAGTGGGTCCAATGGATCCAAGGGAAATTCCACTTTGGTCATCAGAAATGGGTTCAGGAATGGGACTGTGGCTCAACCTGGGCCAAAGACCCACAAAGGCTGCTTTTCCTGGGAACCTTTAGTAAAGTTCTTCGATCTTCTTGGACCTCCAGGAGGTAGCTCTCTTCCTCATGTGTTGAGATAAGAGGCTTGGAAGTGCTGCAGCCATCTGTAAACTGACTTGAGGACATGGGGGCTCATAGAGAGATGGAGCTAGAGCCTCCTAATGATGTCACCCTGAAACCTACCCTACCTCTCAGCATCCATATCTATTGGTGCTAATAAATCTCAGTATTTAGCCAATCTTAACAGAGTGTTCTGTGCAAATGTTTAAAGGCAACTCTTCAAAGACAGACACAGTCAGTCTCTGCTCACATTTATAATCTGGTGGAAGGGGGACACAGACTGATTCATGTTAAAAATTAGGTTCCTTAATTTTGAAGATAGGCAGAGATGAGGCAGAAGAATAGAAGGACTAAATTCTCTTCAGAGAGTCCTATTTAAGCTGTTAGCTGAATCCTTTAAATAACTACATCTCAGAACAACAGTGTTCAATGTAGGAATAATGAAAGGATTTGGTCCTTCCTGGTATTCTGACACACATTCAATTCTCACCAATTTTTAAATTAAAAAATCTTTTAAACAGGTTTTAGTAGGCAAAAAAGCAGAACAAATTCTAGAACATTACAAATAGCAAACCTGCAGAATAATCACCTAATTGCTGCAAATCTTTTAATAAGAATAATTCTAACTTACTGATACATTCTTAACATCAATGAAGAAAAAACAATTTTTCGTTTAAAAATATAGTTTTTATCATACTTCCTAATCCCAAATTGTCAAAATGGCCATCAATATTCTTGAGTGACACCAAGTGATCAATTATAGAATTTAACTGAATAATTTTCTCCATGGAAAGAAGCTAAATTCATATCAATCCAATTGCATTAGCCTTCTGTATCTGCAGGTTCTGCATTCACAGATTCAATTGACCACTGATGAAAAACATTATAAAAACATGTTACATTTTTGCTTAAGTATACTGTGTAGTTAGTCCCATAATGGTTATGTCTGTACTGAACTTATACAGACATTTTTCCTTGTCATTTCCTAACAGTATAACAATTATTCACACAGCATTTATGTTGTATTGGGTATTACAACTAATCTAGACATGATTTAAAGTGTATAAGAGCATTGCGTAATTTCTATGTAAATACACTATTTCCTATAAGAGATTTGAGCATCTACAGATTTGTTATTCATGGAACTATTTATCAGGTCCCAAGGATACTGAGAGATGGCTACTTTTACTTATGGCTTATTTTCTCTTCTACAGACTAAGTTAATCTTTTGAAAATTAAACATTAACATGAACACAAAATACTCAATATATAGGCTTATTACAGCAGCAACATAAAGGCATACCGAGGACAATAAAAACAAATAAATTTATTTAACCTAAGTTTGTAGTTTCTGTAACCAAGAGCAGGTAATCTCTATTGAATTCATTTGTTCATCCATTTAATAGAGTTTTATTGGATACCTATTATGTGCTAGGTACTGTACCAGTTGGTGAAGGTCCATTGGACCCTTCTTTCATAAAGCATTGTTGAGGCAGAGATAACAATATAATCTTACAATCGTTTGGGAGGTTCTACTTATCTCAGGATAACTGATACCAAATCAAGAACCCTTGAAATGAACCAACTTATAAAAATAATTTGTAATAAATTATTAAAGAAAAAAATAATTTATGTGGTAGCCAACTCCCAAGATTGCCTACAATGATCCATAACTCCTGGTATCCTTGTACTCAAATAGTTCCAAGCCGCTGTGACTCTGGTGAGAGTAAATCACTGCAGATGTAAGATCCAAGGTAAAAAAAAAAAAAAAAAAAGATAGATGAATTTATCACAATTTATCACATAGGACAATGCTACTGTAAGGCAATAACCTACACATAATTATAATACAGCAAGAATTTTCACAAAGTAGGCTATTGTGCAATTTCAAAACTCACTAGGCTGTTAATGTGGGAAAAAATGGTTTCCTGACATCCGTTTCCCATTACTCTTTCTTTAAAGAAATCCTGCAAATCCTTTATCTCTGTTTAATCTAATAAAAATTAATATGAACAGAAGATGCTTTTAAATTTCTTAGAAACAGGTACAAAAATTATGAAGTTGGTCTTTTAGGGATTTCCTATTAATTATTTGTGTTGGTCTTTTAGGGATTTCCTTCAAAGGATCTAATATCCAAGGACTTCAAACCACAAGGACCTGGGAGTCTGAGCAAACAACTCAGATCTTGGCAATGACAGATGTGCACAAAAGATCCGGCCTGGCAATCACTCCCCTGGGTCCTTGCACCAATATTTCAGAAGAAAGAAAAGAGGCTGTAACAGTCACTGTGACAAAACAGTAAGCATGGAACACAGGTGCAAGAGCTGCCTGCATCCTCAGGACAGCCAAACAGAGTCACACCACTGGGATCACAGTCAGAGTATAAGAAGATGTCTCATTCTCTGCCTGACACAGGAGCATCCAATGCTCTTCATCTTAATATTGAAGGAAACCATACATACTGATTAAGGTTGACAACAGAGCTTAAATACAATATGTGTCTTCTCGTGTGAAAAGCTTTACTTGTTCCTCCCACTGGATATTTTGTAAGCAATACAAAGAGAAGACAGAAAAGAGAAGAAAATCAGTGGTGAGACCTTGAATCACTTTTCTCCTTCTCCAGAAGCACCTAGCACTATTAGCAGGCCCAGAATTTTCCCTCTGTATTGTTGGTCAATACGGTCTTCCTCGTCTGTTTCTTATAATTTTTTCTTAAATTTTAAAATTTATATTAAATCAAATATGAGGGGAGAAGTTGGAAGAAAGCTTTGATTATAAACCCCAAAGAGTTAGAGCCATGAGCCAGTTTTATTTAGTATTAACAAAGATGGGAGTATTTGCTTAATGTAAAGAGCAAAGTTCCCCTAGAAGTTAAATTCTTGGCAACTGTCTTACACAAGATTAGACTGGCTCACACTACCATCTACCACTGAAACACAGAGGTACAATTTAAGATTTGATTTGTTTTCAAGGGTTTGCAGGGACCCTTGAAAGTAGTTATGAAACTTTACATTTGCCTGAGTAGCAGGTGTAAGATGCATTTGATTCCTTCATGATCCTATTACTGTCCTTAAAATTTTTACCTACATTTGCCCAGCTGGTGTGGCTCAGTAGTTGAATGTGAACCCATAAACTGGGAGATTGCAATTCAATTCCTGGTCAGGGCACATGCCTGGGTTGCAGACTCAGTCCCCAATAGAGAGCATGCAGGAGGCAACACGTGATGATTCTCTCTCATCATTGATATTTCTATCTCTCTCCTTCTCTCTGAAATAAATTAAAAAATACATTTTTTAAAAACTTTACATGCATTTAAAAATTCATATCACAATTTCAATAAATCTTCAATTATTATGTTTTAGGAGGATATAACAACTTTCAAATGTAGTCACAAAAGTCATATACAAAGGGATATCCAATAATCCTTCTATCATCCTTGTAGCAATTACTACCAGAGAAACCTGTCTAGTTGTCAACCAAAAATTAAAAACTATATTTAAATTATTAAGAGTGAAAATGAACATTCTATATACTTTCTCTAAAAACCATTCTTTGCAACCATTCTCTGAATCTTATATAAGATCATCTTTAAAATTAGTAATTAAATTTTGAAACCTAACTGAAAACCAAGAATCAGTCATTTTGGTATTTTATCAGAGACTATTTCTAAACCCTAGTTGTCAATGGTCAAGAAGTACAGATGCTACAGGGAACGAGAATAAAACCCATAATTCACCACACACCCTTACCTGCATATATTTATAATCATCTGTGCTTACTAACTATTTGAATTTCTGGAAAATGATGCTCCACTCATCTGAATTTCATCTAAAGAAAAAAATGTCACACAGCTTAAGGTCAGCTATGGGTAAATTAACATTAAGCTCAAACACGGTCAAAGCAAGGAGGCAGTGCAGTAAACAGCACCAAAAACAGCCACCCACTGGGATAGACACAAAACGAAGTGCACACATATGCTCTGTGCAGATAGCAAACATCTCACTAATTAGCATCACAATCTAGCTGGAGAAGCACTAAAATGCACTTGTCATGAAAAATTAAACACACTATCCTGGATGCCCCCTCCTCTCATGTTTACACTTTGGCCTTTTAAAGACAAGTAAAAAACCCTTAAAATAATACATTAGTTTTTAAAATAAAAATAAGTAGGGATTCAAACTCCAAGCAAAGTTTTTCAATAGCCTTAGATAGTTTGTTTCCAGTTTTCTTTTCAAAAAAACCATTTGGCTCCTTCATCAAGGAAATCACAGGAGAAGCAATTACAAAATACAGCAGCAGCTGAGCATCCAGATACATCACTCCAGTACACCCTGTCCTCCCTCATTTGTTACCATGGAGAAGCCCACTGTTCCCATAACATTGCCCTTTCTGCACCTGCCCAGTCAATGGGATAATTTTAAGTAGAATACCTTAGAAATGCCATAATCCATCCCATGGTACAGGGGATTCCAGCATCAGCCAAAACCCTGCACATTACACAGCACAAGTTATATTCTCTCCCCCATTTACCTAGTAAAATGTGCATAGTTGGTGCTGAAACACTCTGCATAACTAAACTCAGGCTCCATTCTCAGGCACTAACGTAGGAATCATAAAGTCATTTGGAATCACAAATGACTGAGAACAGCCTTTGGCCAAATTGGAGTTTTTTTGTTTGTTTGTTTGTTTTTTATATATATATTTTATTGATTTTTTTACAGAGAGGAAGGAATAGGGATAAAGAGTTAGAAACATCAATGAGAGAGAGAGATATCGATCAGCCACCTCCTGCACACCCCTGACTGGGGATGTGCCTGCCACCAACATACATACCCTTGACTGGAATCAAACCTGGGACCTTTCAGTCCACAGGCCGATGCTCTGTCCACTGAGCCAAACCGGTTTCAGCACAAATTGGAGTTTTTGTTGTTGTTTTATTTGGGCTTTTTATTACATTTTCTCACATAATAAAAAGACTGAGAAACAAAAATCCTTGATTCTTTGCAAGTAACCCAAAAGCTGGATTATGAATTATACAAGAGTCTGAGCTTTATTCTAGGAAACTGGATTCAGAATCCCATGCTGCAGATCCTAACACAAGAGTTGAACCCCCCAAAAAAAACTTCCCCACCTCTCTTCTATCACCCCAAACTCTTCAAAGGAGTCTACAGGATATGATATGCTCATTTTGACATATCTCCACACTGGAATTGTTCTCCTCAATGTTTATTCATTTTTTAACTACATCATCACAAGAAAAAAACTGAGACATATAGGTCATAATCAATACTGTCACCTCAAACAGACAATAGGCTAAAATAATGCCCAGAGCTTTCAGGTTTATTTTGGCTCAAAACATTTTCCTGAGGCCTGGCCAGTGTTGCTCAGTAGTTGAGCACTGAATTGTGAACCAGGAGGTCATGATTCAATTTCTAGTCAGGGTACATGTCCAGGTTGCAGGCTCAATCCCCAGTGGTGGGGGGGAGGGTGCCGGGGGGGGGGCATGTGGGAGACAGCCAATCACTGATTCTCTACATTAAACATCATTAATGTTTCTATCTCTCTCTACCTTCCTCCCTCTGAAATCAATAAAAACATTTAAAAAAAAAATTTTACTGAGTTCCTAGAGTGTTCTAGTCCCTCCAATCCCTATCCTCCTACACACAGCATTGCAAGAAACAGGGTTTTCTTTTTAGGAGCTATTTTAAAGAGAAATAAACACCTTTTCGTGTCCTTTTCTCTACTGAAGACTCTGCTGTGATGCTTGGCACTCTCCAGTCATTCTGTGTCATTTTGAGGATACAACAAAAGTCCACTTATTTCTTTGTTTTCATGGAACACTCCATCAGGCAGTTTGGTTTTTACTTATTGAAAGGATAAATTCTAATAAAAATGAACCCAATAGAACATTAAGCTCTATTCCATTGTACTATTTTGAAGTGGATTGCCAAATTAAATGGCTAACCTTCTTGACAAAAAAAAAAGTTAAAAAAGCAACAGAAACTTCAAATGTGGTTTCCAGTGGTGGAGATTAACTGAACTAAACCACCCACAATGTAACTTGGGCTTCTTGGTAACAAAGAGTGTTTATTGGCAAGACAGCCACCTGAAGTCCAGGGTACTGCCTGAGAACACAGCACAGTAGCTTTAAAATAGACCACATGAGGACTGAGTATAGTTCCAAAGGTTAATCAATACCCTTTCTAACTAATTATGTTGCCTGCTTATAGCTAGGTCCAAGATATTGGGAAAGAAGCACAAACTCAACATTGACAATAATATGAACTCAATAAAGATATACTGAATAAATGAAGTCAGTATCTCAAACACCTGAGTATCCTCAACTACCTCCTGTGCCTATATGTCCATCTCTCAGCCTTTCAGGTCCACTGAACCAATCATGTGCTGAGTGGGAGCCAGTTAGCAGTGATAAGGGAAGCAGCAGCAGAGCCTGGTAAGTTACAACAGCTGCTCCTTACCTCACCAACCTGAGCAGCCTGTAAGAAGCCAGGAAACCTGAGAAGTTCGATTGCTACAGGTGCCAAGCACTTGTCATGACAGTCTTGAAGCACACCCAGCGCTCTCCCATCTAGACATGGTCATGGCCCCAATTTTCATCTATATGGGTGAATTTGATAACTTAAAATCAGGTAACCTCACCACCCTCATAAAATAGTGTAGAATATTATCCCACTTGCCTTTCCTGCGGCATAGACCTTATACAATACTTGCAATGATTACTCTGTAATTAACAATGGTGAGTTCATAATTGGCATCTGTTAATAGGAGAACTTCCTGCATTTGTGAGTATGAAATGCGGGGAGGTGAGGACAGTTAGAAATTCACCTAAATAGATTCACCTTCATAGCTTGTCAGGAGTGGGCAAAGTGGCAGAAGACAAAAACCACAGTCAGGGAGAGGAGTTGTAATTAGTGACTTCTGAACTCCAAAGAAGGAACTGTCTGGGGGCCAGAGACTGGAAATCAACTTTGTATTAAACACATTGATTTTCAGCAGAACCTAAAACTGCTGTGGCACCTGTGAAACATTCTTTTTTTGCTATATGAGTTCTCTTTTCCTCCCTTGAAGGCCTATTCCAAGCAAACACAGGGAGAGACAGGTGTGCAAGGCATAGGAAAAGTCACAGCCCAGAGCAGAAGTGGGCAGCGTTAATACTAACCTCTCCTGCCTAAGGTCAAAGTCCCTGAATTTCAGGCTATGTTACATGGGTTTCTGCTTAACAGCTCAGGGAGGGAACTGCTGGGCTATATCATGATTTGTGTCAATCTCCCGTTTTCCAGAGCAATGTATGTGCCTCAGATCAACAGATTATAACTGAGTGGGAGGGTTTGGGGATGACCTGAAACGGATGAGTCAGAACAGGGAGTGAATTCTGGTAAGGAATCAGCTATGTGTCTGTGGAATAACATAGTCTGTAGACCAGCTTTTGGGAGCCAATGAAGCCAATGCTAAGAGAACTGGAAGAAGGGGGAAAGCAAAAAAGATATTGAATGCAAAGAGCTTGGGGCTCTAATTTAACTACCATCACAAAGCTGAGGCTTTACCGTCAAAGCTCTCTCCTATGGCTCCAGAATGTCTGGGAACAGAGGATAAGACCATATATGATTTGTACATGTTTGCATTTTTTCCACTTTCTTCTCTTTAATCACCCTTAGTGATAATTCCTTAAATATATACTGTTTGAAATTATAAAATAAATAAAGTTAGCACCATCACTCTCATAGGAAGTATCTATTATTACATATTCTTCATCACTCATAACATGTTTAGCTGAAGTTATTTCATATATAAAATTTTTACTCCTATTTCTCAGTTAATGACGCATTAAATTTAGCAGCCTGCCTGATGCAGATTTTGTCTGCTGCTTCTGGCATTGCATTATAATCCTGTTTCCCTGGAGACCAGAGTTATCACAGGCAAGAAGGATTTTTTAACATGCTAATTTTTGCAAGAGTGAACATTCTAAACTTCTCAACTCTGTCTTCCTCAGTCTCATCTGCCACTGGGCGAGTCTTCAGATTGGGTCCAGCCTCTCCTAGGAAGAAGCATGCGGAAAGATGGTGCTGCATGAAGCATAAACCAGAGCGTGGCTCCCAAGTCCCTGTGCCTGCACTTTAGCTCTGTCTGTTCCTATCTCTGTGACCAGCATCTGATTTTTATGAAGATATTTGTAAAGTGTTAGCCTCTCCCCCTTAGGTTAAAATAACGTATTTCCCAAATACGTTAGAAAGGTGGGTGTATGGGAAAGAGGTGGGCAGCACAGATCTTGGGGGAGAATCTGTGGAGAGCTGTCTGGGAATCTCTGTGAACAGGATCAAGGAAACTAGGCACAGGCACCATTCCCACTCAAATGGTCCCAATGGTGACACCATTCAAACCTCTACAGCCATTCCCTCCCTTACATGCATCACTCAGTTCACTGAACACAGAGAACACTGGCCTCCTAATGTCTCCAAACTGATTCAGTGCCTACAAGAGATCAGATATGTACTCTTCCAAGCCCAGCAAACAGAGCACAAAAGAGAGATCCTAGACTCCTGCTTGTGAAGAGTATTGCCTAAGATCATATTTTAATATAATAGCAACTGGTTGCTTGCAATGCCAGACATTTTAAAATTTATTCATACACACACACACACACACACACACACACACACACACACAATCATCCTATTTAATTTCAAAGCAACCGTATGGGTGGCTATTGTCAACATTTTAGAGTAAAAGAAACAGGCTCAAAAAAGTCAGATGCCTGCACATAAAGCTAATAAGTGACTGGCTGTATCCAAATCAGGCCTGTCAAGCCTCACAGCCTTCCAACAACACATAAACAATATTTTGTACAACCTATGTGAATGTACAGGCTACCTGCAATTAATTATCTAGCACAAGCTGTGCTCTCACTTATTGAACAGGCAATTCACATATATTATCTTACACCCACATTTTAAAAGGACAAATGCACTCTACTCCACCACATTTCTGCCCATTTTATATACCATCCTAAGGCCAGGGGACCCCTTTCTCTGTTTCTGCCATGGCACCAAGGTAACACTCCCTGTAAGGGACAACACTCAGCGAGGAGCACCGTCCCTGATTGGTTCCTAAGTGACAAAGGTTCATCCACCTCTGTCGGCTGGTTCTCTAAGACTGATAAGATTCCCTAAGAGACTGACTGCTTGATAAGAACATCATTTGTTACTGATGGAACTGCCAAGGGACCATCTGCTGCCACGGTGGAGGACTCCTTTTAGCAGGCCATGCTACAGCTGTCCAGCCAAGAGCTACAACAGGCACAACACAAAAGGTGAAATGCACACACTGAATCACTGTCACACCCCTCCCGAGTGTGATGACAACATTTGCAAAGACTGAGCACGTACAGGCTGAGATTTCACATGTACGCTTAGTGATTCTCTCAAAGCAGTGCAAGAATGACTTGTCCTAATTTCTCCAGAATCCAGGATACAGAGGAGAGCAAGGGAGAGGGAGCACAGAGACTCCCAAGGTGGACTCCGAGCTGAGGCACATGTACCAGTTTAAGCTGGAGTGGGCAGCATACTAAGCGCTCCCTGCTTGCTTCTCCTCCAGACCGAGGAAAGACAGTCACCCCCAATCACATTCCCTAAGCTCTCATAATTAATTATACCATGGTTCTCCCTAGTTTCACATGGTGTGTCTGAAAGTGTCAAAACCAAGGTTCCGATTCCAAATCTCTTGCTCTGATGGCCCAGGAATCACCAGGTGTTCTCTGTTCAAATCTCTTCAGACACTATCCTTTCAGGAGGAAGAACATCAAATTCCCTGTTACCTGCAGAAAGCTGGCAAAGGGGTGACTAGGAGGAATGCTGCTTATTTCTCCTCCAACAAATGAGCTCTTTGCTTCTTTTCACAGAAAATGAAAGCAGTTATCTGGAAAGAATAAGATTTTTGCACAGCCCTAACCACTTTGGCTCAGTAGATAGAGCATTGGCCTGTGGACTCAAGGGTCCCAGGTTCGATTCTGGTCAAGGGCATGTATCTTGGTTGCGGGCACATACCCAGTAGGGAGTATTTTTCTCTCATTGATGTTTCTAACTCTCTATCACTCTCTCTTCCTCTTTGTAAAAAAAAAAATCAATAAAATATATACTCTTTTTTGAGTATTTGCTCAAGACAGAAATGTTTTAATTATATACTTGATCTTTTAATAACATGGGGGTTAGGAACACAGACCTCTACCCCACCCTGTGCAGTAGAAAATCTGCACATAACCTCTGACTCCCCAAAAAGTTAACTATTAATAGTCTACTGTTGACCAGAAGCCTTACTAATAACATAAACAGCTGATTCACACATATTTTGTATGTTACTTATATTACATATTGTGTTCTTAAAATGAACCAGATGAGAGACAGTGTCATTAAGAAAATCATAAGAAAAATACATTTGTAGTATTTATTGAAAAAAATTCCCATATAAGTGGGCCCGCACAGTCCACACCCATGTTGCTCCAGGGCTAGCTGTCTGTCAAATGGAAGCTATTCTTACAGGTGGTGGAGACCACAGCAAAGAGTGCTGAAGCAAGCTCTAAAACACCTTGTCCAAGATCTCTACCACTCTGTCTAACTGACCTCAACTAAGTGCAATCCAAACTCCTCCTCCCGACTCTCCCCACATCTTCCCCCATCAAGGTTTGTCAACAAACGTAGACAGAATGAAGTTTATTGATCAGCAAGATTGATTCTGAAATGAAACCCCATATTCTGGAGCTCAAGCTGTGCCCCGCCCCCACTGGATCAGCAGGCGTTTCCTTGGATCCTGTTCATCCCAAAAAGAAGCATTTTTCAAGAAGCAACATATGCATTTCCCATGCTGCATCTTCCCTCTATGTGCGATATTTCACCGTGCAGCTCCTTAAATAGTCTCCCTTGACATCAGTTACAGGACAATTTACTCATGCCTTTAAAAATTCATTATATTCTATATTAATAAACTTTCACCTCGGTAGCTAAGTTTAATAGTAGCTACTTGTACTGCACATTACACTGAGGGCCACTAACTCTTAAAAACCTTAATTCCTATAATTTAGAACCCTGGTAATTGTCACACACATGGGGCCTCTAAAAGCCAGCATGTACCAAAGAAATTGAAAGCCAAGCATCACCCAGACAGGCCCAGCTTACAATGGGGGCTAGAAACATGATTTTTCCATAGAAGTGACTATGCTGAAGGAATGAAGTCCACAAATAGCCCTTAAAGTCCTTTGTGCATTATGTCTCTGAAGCATACAGCCAGGCCAGACAACTGTGGGACTGTCTGCAGACATCCAACCTGGGACAATGCCATCAGCAGGGCACAGACCTCATGGGCTAGGCCCAACTCTTGCAGCACTGACAACCAAATCAGGACAGTCTGGGGGCCAACCCCACTGGGCCTCAGCTTCTCCTTCTGTAAGGTGGAGGCAGCGACACCTAATCCAGAGCATGAGTGTGAAGGGCAAATGTGATGGCTGCGAAGGGCTCAGCTCTGCCCCTAGGCATGATGAAGGCTCCATAAAAGACTCCTTTTAAAAAATCACATATAATTCTCTCTTCTTTTGGCTTCCTTAAAAGATGGCCTGGCTGAAACCGGTTTGGCTCAGTGGATAGAGCATTGGTCTGCAGACTGAAAGGTCCCAGGTTCAATTCCGGTCAAGGGCATGTACCTTAGTTGTGGGCACATTCGCGGTGGGGGGCGTGCAAGAGGCAGCTGATCTATGTTTCTCTCTCATCAATGTTTCTAACTCTCTATCCCTTTTCCTTCCTCTCTGTAAAAAAACAATAAAATATATTTTTTTAAAATAATAAAATAAATAAATAAATAAAAAAGATGGCCTGATCCCTTGTACTTGCTGCCTCTTTGTATAAGTTTAGAGCTCTTTACTTCCTGGTTATTCCCTTCCACATGTAGCTTTCTTTACCTTCCTTCTCCTATCACCCCTCCCTCCTACCTGAATGGAGCTCAGTTTGGAGAAGAAGCACTAGAGATGGAATCTGAAGATCTAGCTTCAACTCTAGCTTTCCCACCTCCTTCTCCAGCAAAGTGCAATCTCTGTCTGAGCTTGTCCCCACCCACCCTGTCCTAAAGGTATTTATGGAAAGGACAGATGGATGGGTGATGACTACTAACACTGCAAATACCACAGTGAAACTGTAAGGTGCACAACCCCACAGCAAACCTGAACTGAAGCAGGCATCTCCCTTAACCTTGATTTCTTTATATTCTCATTCCCTAAGTACTTTCTCACATACTCATCGTCAAAACTCTGTTAACAAGTTTGCTTATTGCTTTCAGATGACTACATATCATTTATTTTCTTTAAAAATTTTTTAAAATTTTAATGACATAGTTATTACAATGTTATTGACTATATTCTCTATCCTTTACACCCATGTGCTATTTTGTAACTACTAATTTGTACTTCTTAATCCCCAGATCCCTAACCCCATCCTCTCTGGCAATGGTCTTTTTCTGTCTGACTTATACCACTTACCATAATATCTTCTCTACAACAGCCAAAATATGGAAGCAACCTAAGTGCCCTTGATAAGTGACTGGTACATCTAAAGTACTCTCATTCATTTACTTATTAAAAAAACTTGAAAAGTTCTATAGTTTAACTTCCCAAACAATTACTGGATCCCGTTTTTCCCAGAAGGCTGCCCCTGGTATTAGTTTAAAGCCTGCTTGCATCTTGGCCATGCTACTCCACGTTTGGTATCTTTCCCTTCTCTTTCGGGAGTCAATTTTGTTCTTATCTGGTTGGCACCTCCATTCCCCACATTACACCTGCCTAAAAACTGATCACTGTTTTTAATTCCCCAGAAACTTCATGGACTGCATGACTTTAATCTTTCAGGTTTTTTTTAATAATTTTTAGTTGGAAATTCATATTTCTAAGTGAGGGGACTTAAAAAAATAAGCAAGTGAGAGGACTTGCTTTTTATCTCTAGAGTTATCTTCCCAAATATTCTCAGTTGCTGCAATATCCCTGTAAGAAATTACTAATTCCACACCAGGGGGCTTCTGTGAAGCAGCAGTCATTGCTATAAATTAACTTTAATGTTGTCTCGATGCATTCAACACCAAGGTTCTCCCTCCCAGGAAAGCCAGGCCCTTCAGAAAACATAAACACCTTAGAGTTAGTGGCTAATATACCCAGCTGTTTTGATTTGATGGCTAAAAAGTTGTGTTCTGGAACCAGAATGCCTTGTTCCATTCCAGCCATGCATCTCATTACTTGTGTGAGTCTGGACAAGCAACTTTACTTGAGTCTCAGCTTCCCCATCAATAAAATGGACTCAATAACAATATGTACCTGATAAGTTTATGATGAAAATTAAGTATGTTGGAAAACTTGAGCACTGAGTACAATACCAAGCCCAACCCAGTTGGCATGCTGCAAATGACAGGGTTCTCTTTCTCTGCATAAGTGTCTGTTTTGGTATGGGGTTTTAAACTCTACTATTATCCTACTTTAATATGAATGAAAGTTGATACTATATTTGCAACTTAAAATCACAGCAAAAAAAAAAAAAGCAAACATGGACGCTAAATAGTCCTCTTTTGGGGAAGGACTCTATTCTATGACCAGTGGGTGTCATCTTTTCATAAACCCTCAGCCTATTTTCAGATTAGCTGGCTAGCCAATAAATGCACAAGTTGATGTTCTGTAAATAAATTTGTCAAAGAGATTTCCTCAGATGAGTGGCAGAATTCCAAGCCGGCAGCAGATGCACACAAGTGCAAACAGCATGGCTGCTGACAGAGCAGAACAGCAGCCATGTCTCCAGCTGATGGTCCTCACTCCTCAGCTTCCTCACAAGCTCGGTCAAGTGCCTGCCTTGGAAATGCACTATCCAGCTAGCTATGAGCTGCAGCTTCAGCACGCGTCAGGCCCAGTACACATTCCTATAGTTGGACTGAGTTTGAGCCCTAGAACTTCAGGCAGCTATAGCAGAGTTCCTGGACATCAGGGATATAGATAGCCATCCACTTATGCATTTCATGAGCCAGCTCCATGCAGTGTGCCTGCCTGACTTTGCAATGCAGCATTCTTCAAACTGGGGCACACAAAGACTTTCATGTAAGGTATCTACTTTAAGAGAATCAATTTATATATCCTTATCTCTTATTTGTACTTGCCCTAAAAATGTTCTGCCTGGCAACATCTTTCCTCCTCCGGGTGCCCTCCTTCCAGTTTTTAAAGAAAAGCACAGCAGCCCTCACACATCCTGGCTCCTTCTATGATGCCCTGATTTAAACATTTCCAGTAACAATGGGACCATTCCAAATGTTGGCATTTTAATAAATACTGAATTTCAGTCAGAATCTCATCTGGGAAACCAAATTGATATTAAGTATCTGCCACAGAGGGAAGTGATGGAGGGAATAGGTCACACACCACGCACCCTGCAATAAAGGAACAAAGAAAGAGGTGTATGGCCAGAGCCACAGGACCAGCATCCCCAGGAGAAAGCCAGAACCACTGTGAGTCCATCCAGAAGAGCTGGTGCCACCACAGGACTCAGGTGCTGCTGGAGTCCAAGGGGCAGGGAGAGTGAACTCAGGCTTCTCCCGGTGCTCAATCTCTTCCTGCAAGGCTATCAAATCACATGGGATTTTTATTCTATTGGCTAAATTGAAAAGTGATGTAGCTGGTTTTACTTGAAAATATCAATATTTATAATCACCTAGGGATTGCTTTGCAACTTTTTAAGCTATGATGAAACTTTTCTATGTTAACTTTTTAAAATGTAAGGGTATATATGATTTTCCACAATCCTTTTAGGAGTTACATAAGCAAAAAGATTTCTGTGCAAGGAGATATAGATAAGCTACTCCCTTCACATGGGTTTATAGACTAACAATAGGGAAGGGGAGATGGACTAAACCAACAGTTTTGAGCTGTCTCTCTTGGTGCTTCACATACATGCCACCCAAAAAACACCCAGGAGGCAGGTGCTGTCATCTCTGCTTCACAATTGGTGAAATAAGGTCTCAGAGGTCCAGTGAGCTGCCTGAGTCTGGTTGGTAAGTGACAGAAGATTCAAAATCAGACTTGTGGGACTCAATATCACTAATCATCAGAGAAATGCAAGTCAAAACCACAATAAGATATCACCTCATACCTGTTAGAATCTATCATCAGGAAAACAAAAATAACAAGTGTTGGCAAAGATGTGGAGAAAAGGGAATTGCTGTTGGTGGAACTGTAAATTAGTGTAGCCTCTATGGAAAACAGTGTGCCGTTTCCTCAAAAAGTAAAAAATAGAACTACCATATGACCCAGAAATTCCACTTCTGGGTTTATCTGAAGGAAATGAAATTACTCTCTCGTGAAGATGCAGCGCATACTTCATTCACAAGGGAGATGTTCTGAGACCCACCTCCACCCCGACAATGGATGCCTGAAACTGGAGATAGTACTGAATCTTCTATACACTATGTCTTGACCTGTACATACACACCGTTGCATTTAAGGAAGCACTTTATCATCGCTTCTCTTTGGCATATCTGAATTGCCAACATCACTATTCTTGCACTTTGAGGTCATTATTAATTAAGTAAGGGCTGCTTGAACACAAACACTATGATACCCAAAGGTATATCCAATAACCCAGCTGGCTACTAAGTGACTAACATATGGGAACATCTACAGTGTGGAAACTAGGAAGAATGGATGATTTGTGTTCTCATTGGTACAGGGAAGGACCGAGAGAATTTCATCATGATACCCAGAAAAAGCTCACAATTTAAAATTATGAATTGCTTACTTCTGGAATTTTGCATTTACTATTTTTGGATCATGGTTGACTATGGATACCTGAAATGACAGAAAGTAAAACCACAGAAAAGGAGAAACTACTGTATCACCCCTCATGTTCACTTCTGCATTATTTACAATACTCAAGCCATGAAAACAACCTCACTGTTCTCTGGTGAATGAATGCATAAAGGAGATATGGCACATATACACAATTGAATGGTACTCAGCCATAAAAAAGAAGAAAATATTACCATTTATGACAACATGGATGAATCTTGAGAGCATTATTCTAACTGAAGTATGTCAGATAGGGAAATACAAATACCATATGACCTGCTTATATGTGGAACAACCAAGATGGCAGCATAGGTAAACACCTAAACTGCTGCTCGCACAACAATTTCAAAACTACAACTAAAAGACAGAATGGGCTGAAACCGGTTTGGCTCAGTGGATAGAGTGTCAGCCTGCAGACTGGAGGGTCTCAGGTTCAATTCCGGTCAAGGGCATGTACCTTGTTTGTGAGCACCTCCCCGGTGTGGGGAGTGCAGAAGGCAGCTGATCAATGTTTCTAACTCTCCCTCTTCCTTCCTCTAATAAAAAATCAGTAAGATATATTTAAAAAAGTAAAATAAAATACAAAATGGACATCATCCAGAACCACAGGAAAGCTGGCTGAATGGAAATTCTACAACTAAAAGGAAAGAGAAAAGCACACTGAGACTCAGAGGAGCTGCAGGAAGAAGAGGTACTGAGACTTGAGCTTAGAGAAGACTGGTAACTAAGTGTACGGCTGGCTTTCTCAAGCAGAAGGGAGACAAAAGCTCCCAACTGTGCTGAACTCCAGTTCCGGGCGAGACTCGGGGGATGCAGACTGATTCAGGGAGAAACTGGACTGTATGGCAGTGGGAAGAACTCAAGGGCAGCTTTCTCTTAGAGGTGCTTTCAGCAATTACCACGGGACAATGAGATACAAGGGCCTATTAGGGAAGGACTGTCAGAAAACCAATGCTATCTGTTCTGCCTTGAGACTCTCCCCCATCCAAGCTAAGCACAGAGACTTTTGCAAGTCTTGTCTCATAAGGTTGTCTCCAGCACAGAAGTTCTCCCAGCATAGACACAGCTGATCCTCACAGCAAATTGTCCTGGAGACCAATTCCTCCAGTGATACCAACAACAATCAAGGCTAAACTACAACAAGACTATGCACACAGCCCACAAGGGTATGCACCCTGCCCACAGGGTGTGCACCAAAAATGTCAACCTCAGGTAACTGGGGAGGCTGAGCCACTGGGCCCTATAGAACACCTAGCACACAAAGCCACTCTGTCAAATCAGAGAAGCAGCCAAAATGCAGAGACAAAGAAACAGATCACAAATGAAAGAAATGGAGGAAAGCAAATGAAATGGAGATAGAGTTCAAAACCATGGTTATAAGGTTTTTCAAGAATTTTCTAGAAAAGGTCAATAAATTTAGCAAGAACCTCAAGGATATCAAAAAGGACCAACTAGAAATTAAGCATACACTGAGTGAAATAAAAAATATTATACAGATATCTAACAGCAGACTAGAGGATCGCAAGAATCAAGTAAAAGATTTTAAATAAAAGGAGCAAAAAACACTCAATCAAAAAAGCAAAAAGAAAAAAATATATAAATATACTCTAAGGAGCCTCTGGGACAACTTCAAGCGTACCAAAATCCAAATTATGGGGATGTCAGAAGAAGAGAGAGATCAAGATACTGAAAACCTACTTGAAGAAATAATGACTGAAAACTTTCCCAACCTGGTGAAAGAAATAGACTTACAAGTCCAGGGAGTGCAGAAAACCCCAAACAAAAGGAATCCAAAGAGGACCACACCAAGAAACATCATACGGGGGGGAGAGGGGGGATTGGGTTGGGACTGTGAAAAGGGAGAAGTGCACGGAAATTTAGGGGAGTCGCAAAAGATAGGAGGTCTGGTCACGGTCGCGCACACACACACACGGCGCCGCACGGAGGACAGATTACTGATTGTGCTGCTGGTTTTGCGACTGGGCAGGAGACAGGCCCTCCCAACATGTCACTTCTGAGTCCACTGGGCCCCTGTTTCTGGCGAAACCCTGGAGATCTAGACTCCTGTGGTCCTGGGGCGCAGGGGAGCTGGAAAGGGAGCGGTCTAGAGGCACTGCGGGCGCACAAGGACAGCTCCAGCCATTACCCAGTCACGTGAGACTCCAGGGCCGTGGAGGGTGGGGCCGACTGGAAGGCAAGGCGGTCCCTTAAGCCCTGAGACTCCACCCATCCCAAGCTCAACAGAGGCTTCTGTGGTTTTGCAAGTACAGAAGTTTCCCCGACATAGGGAAAATGCCAAGACAAGGGAAGGGATCACACACAAAAGAAATGGAGGGGAAAAAACGACTGGATATAGAGTTCAAAACCACGCTTATAAGGTTTTTCAAGAATATGCTAAAAAAGATGGATAAATTTAGTGAGAGCCAAGAGGAGATGCAAAAAAGCCTACTAGAGATTCAAAAGAGCCAACTAGAGATGCTAGAGATGATGCATAAATTTAGCGAGTCCCAAGAGGAGATGAAAAAGGACTAACTAGAGACACTGACTGAAATAAAAAATAGAGAAAGGCAAGAATCAAGTCAAAAATTTGAAATATAAAGAAACAGAAAACACTCAACTGGAAAATCAAGAAGAGAAAAGAATCCAAAAATGTGAATATAATGTAAGGAGACTCTGGGACAGCTTCAAGCGTACCAACATCAGAATTGTGGGGGTGCCAGAGGAAGAGAGAGAGCAAGATACTGAAAACCAATTTAAAGAAATAATGATTGAAAACTTCCCACATCTGGTAAAAGAAATAGACTTACAAGTCCAGGAAGCACACAGAACCCCATATAAAAGGAATCCAAAGAGGACCACACCAAGACACATCATAATTAAAATACCAAGAGCAAAAGAGAATATTAAAAGCAGCAAGAGAAAAACAGTTTATTACCTACAAGGGAGCACCCATACGATTGTCAGCTGATTTCTCAACAGAAACGATGCAGGCAAGACGGGAGTGGTAAGAAATATTCAACGTGATGAATAGCAAGAACCTACAACCAAGAATAATCTATCCAGCAAAGCTATCATTCAGAATTGAAGGGCAGATAAAGAGCTTCACAGATAAGAAAAAGCTAAAGGAGTTCATCAACTCCAAACCAGTGTTATATGAAATGCTGAAGGGTACTCTTTTAGACAAGGAAGAATAAAAAGGTAAAAGCCAAAAAATTATGAACAAATACATATCTATCAACAAGTGAATCTAAAAATTAAGTGAATTAAAAATTTGATCAACAGAATAAACTGGTGAATATAATAGAATCAGGAGCACAGAAAGGGAGTGGACTGATAATTCTCAGGGGGGAAGGGGTGAAGGGTGTACAGGGAGAGACTGGACAAAAATCATACACCTATGGATGAGGTCAATGGGAGTGAACTAAGGGCAGAGGGAGGGGTGGGCACTGGGTGGAGGGGTGCTATGGAGGGGAAAAAAGAGAAACAAATGTAATAATCTGAATAATAAAGATTTAATTTTTTAAAAAAAGGAACAACTGTAATAATCTGAACAATAAAGATTAAATTTTAAAAAAATAATAAAATAACTTGTAGATACCAGAGGTATAGGGATTCAAAGGTAAAAACTTCCAGTTATCCTATATAATAAAGAGGTAATATGCAAATTTAACCTCACATCCTCATGTCACAAGATGGCCATCCCATGTTGTCACAAGATGGCTGCCCCCATGTCATCACAAGTTGGCCACCCCCACATCATCACAAGATAGCCATCCCCACATTGTCACAAGATGGCTGCCACCACATCATCACAAGGTGGAAATCCCCACATTGTCACAAGATGGCCGGTAGGGGATGGCAGTTGGGGGTGACCATGTCTGCAGGGGAAGGCAGTTGGGGGTGACCACGCCTACAGGGGAGGGCAGTTAGGGGTGACCAGGCCTGCAGGGGAGGGCTGTTGAGGGCAATCAGGCCTGCAGGGGAGCAGTTAGGTGTCAATCAGGCCAGCAGGAGAGAGGTTAGGGGAAATTAGTCAGGCAGATGAGTGGTTAGGAGATAGCAGTTCTGGATTGTGAAAGGGATGTAGCATATTGGATAGGGTACAGGATAGGCTGATGGACACCCTCCCAGTGCATGAATTTCATGCACTAGGCCTCTAGTAAAATATATGTCATGGGGATGTAATGAACAACATAGTGACTATATTTATTAATATTGTATTGCATATTTGAAAGTTGCTAAGTGAGTACATCTTAAAAGTTCTCATCACACCCACCATCATAGCTCAGTGATTGAGCATCGAACTATGAACCAGGAGGTGACAGTTTGATTCCTGCAACATGCCTGAGTTGCAGGCTCAATCCCCAGTGTAGGGCATGCAGGAGGTAGCCAATCAATGATTCTCCCTCATCATTTATGTTTCTATCTCTCTCTCCCCCTCTACCTTACTTCTAAAGTCAATAAAAAATAAATTTTTTTAAAGTTCTCATCACAAATTCAGAGGGAAGGCAGGGAGGGAGTAAGAGATCAACCAAAATACTTGTACACATGCATATAAGCATAACCAATGGACACAGACACTGGTGGGTAAGGAAGAGTGAGGGCATCTATGGGGAGGTAAGGGTGGCCAGGGAGAGATCAATGGGAGAAAAGGGGACATATGTAATACTTTAAACAATAAAGAATATTTTTTAAAAAGTTCTCATCACAAGAAAAATAAACTGTTAATGTGTGCTGACAGATATTAACTAGACACACTGTGGTGACTATTTCACAGTATATACAAATATCAAATCATTGTGTTATATATTCAAAACTAAGATGATGTTATATATCAATTTAAAAAAAAGGTTTATTTAATTCCACAATTTCTTATGTGGCGAAATGTTCTCTGATTTCAAAAGCACAGGAATATGCTATCAAATATGCCTCTGAGCAGCATTTCCCAAATTTTAATGTGCCAACAAAGCACTAGGACTCTTGGTAGGATGCATATTCTGACTCTGAGGTCTAATGTGAGAGCCTGAATTTCTGCACATCTAACAAGTTCCCACATTTGGGGACCATACTTTGAATAGCAAGACGCTCAAGCAGAGGGCACTAAGTTTTCTTGGGTGGGCACTCCTTAGCAGTAACACACTTTGAGCATGCATCTCCCAACATGTTTTCATATGTGTATTTATAAAGAGTATAAACCTGTATTCTGACAGTAACTACTATAAGAAGACATACTATCCAGTTAGGACAAGGTACATTGTTGCAATAACAGCTACAAATCCTCATCCTATGTAATAAAAGCCCAATATGCTAAGTGTCTAATTTTCCATTTAATCAATTAAAGAGTGATATGCTAATGATATGCTAAGGCAACTCAACCACTCGCTCTGATGTGCACTGACCACCAGGGGTCAGATCCTCTGAGCAGCAGGTTAGCTTGCTGCTGGGGTCTGGCCAATTGGGACTGAAAGAGACAGGCTGGACACGCCCTAGAGCCCTCCTGTGGTCCCTCCCCATTTGGTCAATTTCCCACATACCCTGTACTTCGACCATTGTGCATAAGTGGGGTCCCTCGGCCTGGTTTTCATCCTCTTGCAATCTGGGCCCTTTGGAGGACGTCAGAGAGCTGATTTCAGCCTAATCCCGCAGGCCACGTTGAGGGACTCCAATTGGTGCATGAATTTGTGCACCAGGACACTAGTTTCTAATAATCTTCCTGGTGATTTTGAATTTTTGGCCATCTCTTATCCAACAGGACTCTACCTTTTACTTGGCTAAGGAACTTCTCATACAACAAGTAAAGTAGGTCCTTAAGTTATGTTGGAGATCCATTTCTATGGCACAATGTAATGCAATTTTCACCATAAGTCAGAACTCACCAACATAAGCACCTACATCACTCACATGGAGCACATACACAGCCATAATGAAGTAAAACAGTAAAAATAATTTAGAAGAAAGATAACAATTCCTGACCTTTACTTTTGGTAAATAAATAATAAAAAACAGAAAGCACATATGTACATACATTGAGATGATGGAACTTTTTTTTATAAATAAATGGGAGATGGCGACGTAACCATGAAACAATGTACATCAAGTCTGGTGTAACCTGAGGACTACCTGTAGTATAAACAATATCAAATCTGACGTTTTCTTAATGTTCATTAGCACTTCGCTTGTTAGTAGACAGTAAGTTTCGGCTTTTTAAGCCATACATCTATTTTATGGAGATTAAAACTAGGTCATGTAATTTGCAAATTGACTTAACCCTGCATACACACACTGCTAAAGGGATGAGGAGTGCAGGTGCCACTGTTACCATCCAGATGTGACCTCCCACTGCTTCCTCAGGACTCCTCAGTTCAGAATGTTACAGATGACAAAGCAAAGCTTCCTGTTTCGGTCTTTATAACAAAAATATAAGAAAGTTTAGTTTCTGTCTCATCCTGAGACCCTAAAGGGATTTTATGAGCCTCTCTCCCCTTGCCACCCACTTTGGAAACCATATCCTAGAGAAGAAGTTATAAGAATGTAAGTAATAAGAGCTCACTTTCAGGTCAACATGTTGTTTTCATGATCAAATACATTTTCAAATACTTTAACAAATGCATAACTAACAAAATAAAAAATTGTGTATGAGATTTTAACCCCTTTAAAATTGTACTTCTCCCCCACCACACACTTTGAACTTTTCCTTTTTCCTACATCTCATACTTAAATTCTCTTTCAACCAAATCCAAATGAAGAATTTGAAACAATGAAACATTTAATGTTACTGTGAATGACTATGGGGAAGCATGGCCTTGTTTGGAAAATCTGTAAAGAGAATTCTCTAAAAGGTCAGAGACCTTAGGGGAATGCTGCTAAAGGTGGCAGATCCTGCCTTGACTTTTCCAAACAAGTCTGAGCCACCAGGTGCTTTATTGGAATCTATATGTTTACACTTCAAATCGTCCTTAACACATTAAGTGCCCAGCCTGTTTTGTCTTCTGGACGGGAAGTATAGTGTCAGTCAGTGGTGTTAAAAGACACTTCAGATGCATTGTGTTTCCTTAAGGGTTCTTACCCTACTGATAGTATCTAATAGTTCATTTTAGTTCAAGCTGTTCTTTCAGTGAAAGCTTAAGTAGGCAGGCAAATGGAGCTGTCTGGTTCCTTTAGCCAGGTAGCCCCTTAGCTTTCTCTTTCACAGAAACATGTGTCAGAGTAATCATTCATCTGTTGCTCAGGGTTTGCTGGTCAGCCCTGGCAAATGACAGTATATTACTTGACATATTTCAGTTATTGTTATCTGATGCTATCTGTCCACAGGCATGAGACAAGGAAATTTTCCAGAGGATTTAAAAATACTGTATGTTAAAAAAAATAGCCAAAACCAAATTGGCTCAGTGGATAGAGCATCAGCCTGTGGACTGAAGGGTCCCAGGTTCAATTCTGGTCAAGGGCATGTACCTTGGTAGCGGTCACATCCCCAGTAGGCAGCGTGCAGGAGGCAGCTGATTGATGTCTCTATCATTGATGTTCCCAGCTTTCTGTCCCTCTTCCTTCTTCTCTGTAAAAAATCAATAAAATATATATTTTTAAAAATTATATATATATATATATATATATATATATATATATATATAGTCCTAGAAGATGTTAACTTTCCTTTACACAAGCCACTGAAGACAAATAACTACAGCAACTTTTTACACATATATGCATGCTTGGATGTCCCTCTAATGCAGACTAATTATGGGTTGAGAATAAATCTCATTTTATTGAAGATTTTTGTTGGAAATTACACCAAAGAGAAGGTGCCTGTGTAAACTGTGAAATACATGTCCTTAATGAAATTCAAGAAGTATTCACATTATATGGAATGAAATGTTCACATTTCAAACTTCCAGACTATCCTTTATTAATGAATACAACTACATGTGATGAATCATACGAGCAACAATAGGCAGAGGATTTGACAAATTCTCTGAATAATGAACAGAGAATTATTGGGAGATTTTTTTCAGAGTATAACTTCTGCCATTGAAGATCAAACAATACACCTCTAATGCTTTTTCTTCAGGCAGTAGTAGAAAAACATATTGATACATTATATTAGGGGTCATGGTGGTACTATTTTACCCACAGGGTCTACAGGAATTGCTGCAAATTTACTTCTTGGTGGAAGAACCTTTCATTCCCAATATAAATTACCAATTCCATTAAATGAAACTTCAATTTCTAGGCTTGATATAAAGAGTAAAGTTGCTAAAATAACTAAAAAGGCCCAACTTCTCATTATTAATGAATGCACCATGACATCCAGACATGTTATAAACATCATAGACAGATTACTAAGAGAAATTATGAACTTGAATGTTGCATTTCGTGGGAAAGTTCTCCATCTTGGAGGGGATTCCGACAGTGTCTCTATTGTGCCACATGCTATGCAGTCATCCGTAGTGCAAACAAGTTTAAAGTACTGTAATGTTTAAAGATGTTTCAGAAAGTTGTCTCTTAAAACAAATATGAGATCAAAGGATTCTGCCTATACTGAACTAGAGGTCGGGTGCATGAAATTTGTGCATGTGGGTGGAGGGGGTCCCTCAGCCCAGCCTGCAATGTCTCCAATCTGTGACCCCTCAAGGGATGTCCAACCCTCTAAATGGGCAGTTGGACATCCCTTTCACAGTCCAAGACTGCTGGCTCGCAACTTCTTGCCTGCCTGCCTTCCTGATTGCCCCTAACCACTTCTGCCTGCCAGCCTGACCACCCCCTAACCACTCCCCTGCCAGCCTGATTGATGCCTAACTGCTCCTGTGCCAGCATGATTTCCCCTAACTGTCCTCCCCTGCAGGCCTGGTCACCCCCAATCACCCTCCCCTGCAGGCCTTATCCCCCCCAATTGCTCTCCCATGCAGGCCTCAGTTGCCCCTACCCCCCAACTGCCCTTCCCTGCAGGCCCGGTGGCCTCCAACTTCCCTCCTCTGCTGGCCTGGTCACCCCTAACTGCCCTCCCCTGCAGGCTTGATTGTTCCCAACTGCACTCCCTTGCAGGCCTGGTCCCTCCCAACTGCCTTCCCCTGCTGGCCATCTTGTGGTGGCCATCTTGTGTCCACATGGGGGCAGCCATTTTGTGTGTTGAGCTGATGGTCAATTTGCATATCACTATTTTATTAGATAGGATAATTAGTAAAACTTGGAGATGGAAAACTTGATAGCAATTTTCATTTAGGAATGGTTATTATTAAATCTGATACAATTTGTAATTGATCTATTATTGAAGCTACCTTTGGAAATAGTATATCTATAGATAATATTAAAAATATATCTAAATATGCTATTCTTTGTCTTAAAAATGAGCACATTCATAAATTAAATGAAGAAATTTTGGATATACTCGATGGAGATATTCACACCTATTTGAGTGATGATTCCATCAATTCAACTGATGATACTGAAAAGGAAAATTTTCCCATTGAACTTCTTAATAGTATTTCCCCTTCAGGAATGCTGTGTGATAAATTAAAAGTGAAAGTAGGTGCAATCATCATGCTACTGAGAAATCTTAATAGTAAATGGGGCCCTTGTAATGGTACTAGATTTATTCTCAAAAGATTGCAACCTAACATAATTGAAGCTGAAGTAGTAACAGGATCTGCAGAAGGAGAGGTTGTTCTGATGCCAAGAATTGATATGTCCCTTTCTGATACAGGCCTCCATTTAAATTAATTCAAAGACAGTTTCCTGTGATGCCAGCATTTACAATGACAATTGATAAATTACAAGGACAAATTCTAAACAGAGTAAGAATATTCCTACCTGAAACGGTTTTTGGAGATGGTCAATTATATGTTGCTTTCTCTTGAGTTTGAAGAACATGTAATGTTAAAGTTAAAGTTGTAAATACTTCATCACAAGGGAAATTAGTCAAGCACTATGAAAGTGTTTTTACTCTTTTTTTCCCATGCAACAAAACTTTTATTAACATTTTGAACAGATTCAGTTATTACTGAACTGGTAATTTCTAAACTTAAATTGGGGAAAATGGCTAGAATGCAGAGTAGTGCCATCATTGGGCACTATGAATGCAAAACTGAAGAATTAACAGCCATCCCTCAGACAGAGGACCAGGTGCAAGGTGGACTCTTTCTAGATGTAATCAGAAAGAGTGTGATCATCTTCCAGCTGCTTTTCAGCAAAGATGAGCCTCTGATGGTCAGGGGGGATGCCTTCCTTATCCTGGATCTTAGCTTTCACATTCTCAGTGGTACCACTGGGCTCCACCTCCTGGATAATGGTCTTGCCGGTCAGGATCTTCACGAAGGTTTGCATTTTGACCTGGTAGCAAGTGCAAAAATACCACAAGTCCAACCCTGTCAAGTCTCCTCAACAATGACACAGCCCCTATAATGCCTGGCACTTCTCATGTTTTTACTCTTAATGTGTTATACAAGGAGATATTAGAATAAGTTTAAACAATATCAGTCATTGTTTGTATCAATGTTGTTTTTATATCATGTTTTTGTCATTTTTATATCATGTCTTTATTGTTTTTATATCATGTCTTTGTTGTTGTTGTTATATCATGATGTTATTGTTTATTTATTAACTAGAGGCCCAGTGCATGAAATTCATACATGGGTAGGGTCCCTAGGCCTGGCCAGCGATCAGAGCTAATTGGGGCCTTCCAGATGCCAGCTGGGGCCTTCCTTCGCCCAACTGCCAGCTGCTAGCTAGGCCTTTCTACCCTGACTACCAGCCAGGACCTTCCTTCATTCTGTGCTGACCCGTGGTGGTCAGCACACATCATAACGAGTGGTTAAACTCATGGCCTGTCAAACTCCCAAGGGGACAATTTACATATTAGCCTTTTATTATAGAGGATAAATTTATATATTATTTTCATATACATTTTACTAATTTTCTTTAATCTGTTACACTTCTTTTATAGAAAAGGGTGAATAGTGATATTAAAATATTTCTTCTAATTAATTACCTTTCAATGTGCATGAATTCTTCACTGGACCACGATTATGCATATAAAATAATTTTTTTGAAACAAGTATTCTGACTTCTTAACTCTGTAAATCAGCAACCCAATGTTTCAGGAATTCATTTAAGATGAATGCCACCAATATCATTGTCTAAATACATGTGCTTACATGGTAGTATTTAAAAATACAATTTAAAATATTTCGGAATCACTAGTTCTTCATTTAACAAAGGTTATAGGTTCTTATACTTCATAGGTCCATGCCAGATACACTTCCTCACCCTTTTCTACTTCCTGAGTCATAGCTTTGGCTGGGACAGGAGTGTCACAACTAAGACCCGGGAGAAAATACCCCGCAGAGACACCGCATTGCCCTGCAGAACAGACAAGCTTCAGGCAAGAATAGGTTCTCATCCCTTCCAGAATATATTTTAACTTGCAAATAATGGATTATCCTCATTTATAGAGATATTCCTCTCCTCTTTGGCAGTGGAGAGCCTCACTCAACTGCACACAAAAGGGGGAAATGTTCATCTATACTAATAAAAGCCTAGCTGGTTCTCACACCCTTATGCATGATGTCGTCATTAGATGGCTGCCACAAAGATAGCCACCACAAGATGGCTGCCACAACATGGCCACATTCACAGTAGAAGCAGGGCCCAGCAGCTGCTCCATGCAGTGAGGCCTGAGGGTCCCGAGACTCCACACAGCATGAAAGAGGCGGTCCCAGCATCTCAACTGCCTTTTGTGGAGGAGGCGGGTCATGGCAGGGGAGGTAGTTGGGAGTAATCAGGCCAGCCAGTGAAGGGCAACTGTAGGCCACTGGGACAGCAGGGGAAGACAGTTGAGGGATATTGGGCCTGCAGGGGAGGGCAATTATGGGTAATCAGGCAGACAGGGGAGGGAAGCTGGTGGTGATTGGGCCAGCAAAAGAGGGTAGTTGGGGGCCAACAGGGGAGGGTAGTTGGGAGCCATCAGGCAAGCAAAGGATCAGTTAGGCATGAATCAGGCCAGCAGGGGAACAATTAGAAGACAATCAAGCAGGCAGACAGGCAGACAGGTGGACAGTTAGGAGCCAGTGGCTCCAGATTTTGAGAGGGATGTCCCAGATTGGAGAGGGTGCAGGCCAGGCTGAGGGATACTCTTCACCCCATGCATGAATTTCATGCACCAGGCCACTAGTCCAGAAATAAATTAAACCCTGTTAAACAGGCAACTGAATATTATGAATACAAAAATCAAGGTAAATTTCTCTACCTAATGGTCTCATATAAATAGAAAACAAGTACTTGTAGAAAGGACAGGTCTGATAGTAAAATTTTAACACCAGCATGAGGTTTTAATTTTACTGTGTCTGATGGAGTTTTTCTGTAGAATGAATCAGCTATCTAAAAGACTGGCCTCCTGGATGGTTTAGAGACATCTTTAAGAAATGCTGCACAAAAGAATGGAAAGTTCTCTGCAACAAAATTATAAGACTTTTCTCTCTTCTATTGCTTAACACTTTACTATTAAGCATATCTCTGGGCAATTTATGTTTTTAATATTGCTCTTCTAAACATAGCCAATCATAACCCATTGCTGTTGGGAATTTCATTCAATATTATAAAAATTCCAAGGTGAGTCTGGGAAAGAAGGTCCCTGGTGAGACTGACAGGGATGCCTAGCCCAGTGGGGTTGGCTCTGGCCAATTAGCAAAGCGTACCCTCTATCCCCAAGTTTGCAGCTGAGTTCAGGGCACATCAACAGACATACACACCTTCCATGTTGTACCTGGGCCCTGAGAAAACGAGGACTGGTTGTCTCCCCATCTGCCTATGTTAGGATAGCATTCACAGTTCTGTCTGCCTCTGGTCTGCAGGCAGGCTAAAAGCACTCCTTCACATCTCTTCTGTGTCCAGACAGGTACAGTCACTCTGATCTTCAACCAGGAGATCTCAAGCCAGCATGCAGAATGTGGAGTACAGATGCTGGCCGAAAACCCCTTTCCTAGGTGGGCATCTGTGGGACAGGAAGAGATGCTTTCCTATCCTTACTGTCTGCTTCAGTGACCATAAGAAGGTGAATTTTCCACCAGTAAATTTTTAAAATCCCGGAAGTTTCCAAACCAGAGCAGAGTGTCGTGGTGCTGTCCTCATCTCTCGCTCTCCTTATTCTGGGGCTCACACTCCAGATTCACTGTGCTGATGGTTGAAGCCCTGGGAATAAACCATGATTGCAAGTTGCTTCCTGAATTTGGAGGAATGCAGAGAGGGAGTATTCAGAGGGTTGAAGATTTCTCAAGCAGCAAAACTTGGGAAGGGTCTCACAAAGGGCATAGCTTGATCTGCTGAATCTTGTAAAAGAGTACTCAAGCACAGAGAGGAGAGGGAAAATAGTGTTCTAGAGAGAATGTGGGGAGCAACTAGTCAGAGGTTAAGTAGGGAAACCTGCTGGGGCAGGTCTCACAGAGGAATACATGAGAGAGAACCTGGGAAGAGCTTTCCTAGCAGAAGCAGCACAGATGGTACCCAGGGCAAGGCAGGCTGCCTGGCTCCCTCTCATTCTGTCAGCCTGGGGCAGAGTTCAGTTGTTTCTCCTCCAAGGACTCTGTAGTATGCCGGCTTTTTTCCTTTGCTAGATTTGTGTTGAGTTTGCTTTTTGGTACAGCTGTTTGCTCGTACCCTATTCCTCTGTTGCTCTAGTCCAAGAGGGCTTTTGTGAACTGCTGTGTTTTCTACCTGTTCAGCTTTCTAAACAAGCTGATGTGAGAACTGATGATTTTCTAGTTTCTCCATTTGGAGGACCAGGTTTCTCACTTTTACTGACCTAAAAATGATCTTCATAAACTCTGGCAGCACACTTCCTATTTAGCTAGTCACAAAAATACAAAAGAAGGAGGCAAGATGGTGACCAGCAGGAAGGTAGGGAGAGAGAGTATGTGAGAGAGTAAGGGAGCAATAGCTGTGTGTGTGGACATGTGTGTGTGGGGGGGGAGTGAGTGAAATAGGGACAGTTAGACCCTGCAGTTCTTCCAGAGGGCTGTCAATCTGGGCAGTTATAGATGGCAAAACCCTGCAACCATTGCAAACATTCTGGGAGGACACCAGCGGCACAAAGACCACGCCATCTTGGATAACAGAACTCCTTGGGACTAGGATCCTACCTTCACCACCACCCAGTCTGGTCTTGGAAGCAAACCAGGACCCTACAGCTGCTCTGGTAGAAGACCTGTCACTACAGCTGCTGACTCAGGGAGACAGGACTCTAGGCACCGGCTGCAGATTTCTGTGAGTCACAAAGCCAATTCCCTTCCCCCGCTGCCTGTGCAGCAGCGACATAGAAACTACCAGACTCCAGCTGCACAATAAGGCTTTCTGCACACACAAAGCAGTGGCAACTCTGCCTGACTTTGAGTCTTGGTGTCAGACATGGGAAGTTTGTTTCCCAGAAATAGTTTCTATGTCCAGGCAGGGAGACTCAGTGGAATTCCAGCCTATCCACTCATCCTTAGGGAGCTGGTCTGCAAGCAAATTCTGCACCCACACAGGGCAGGGAGACAGCACTGAACTTGACCCCGGACTTCTGAACTGGGAGAATTTTTTTCCACAACTCATCTCCACACCTGGGCAGGAAGACTGAGTAGAATACCAACCAAGATGCTCATCCCTAGAGAGCTGGTCTTCTGCAACAAGATCCTACACCCATACAGGGCAGGGAGACAGCGCTAAACTTGGCCCTGGACTAGTGAACTCAGGGAATTTGTTTCCCATGACTTGCCTCCATGCCCAGGCAGAAAGGCAGTCCTGAATGTGAGCATGCTGCATGACCTTGGGGAGATTGTTTTCTGCGACCAGATCCAATGCCCACACAGGGAAACAGCACTAAATGTGAGCATGGGGATGCAAACTCAGGGAGTTAGTTTCCCATAACCAGACCCTGCACCTTAGCAGGGAGGCTGTGGTGAATTTGAGCCTGGATGTGCAGTTTCGGAAACTTTGTTCCTCATGACCAGACCCTGTGCCTACACAGGAAGGCAGCACTGAATTTGAGCCTGGGTACGTGGACACAGGGAGTTTGTTTTCCATAGTGCACACCACATGACCAGACCCCACACCCACACCGAGAAGCGATGCCACCTGACTTTGATTCAGAGCAAGTGCACACAGAAGGCTGTTTACTGCAGGGCAGAAGTGGACCTCCTATCAACACAATTTGACTGAGCAACTCAGTCTCCCAGGAAGATTGGGGACCCTGAATCTCCACATAAGAGGCAGCACTGACCATCAGAGACTAAACTTCTTCCCTCATTACATGCACCTTAGATCCCTAATTCCTACTACATTCACACTAAGAGCCAGTGACTCCAAATCTTGGTGCAGGTGCACACAGGGACCTGATTCTCAGTGTGAGGTAGCACCAAGAAACAGAGACTCTGACACTTGATTCTCAGCATAGACACAGGGATCCTCTCACTCCTGACACGCAATAGGGGATTTTGATTTTTGGCACATGCTAGTGGGTTCTCTGTCTCAACATGGCACAGGCAGCATCCCTGATTCTAGGTGCACACAGGAGGCCACACTAAGCACCAGTGACTCTGACCCAGGGCATGTCTTGGTATCATAACTCTTCAGTGACACTTTGAGGGTGCAAAACTTTCACTGAACATGGTCCAGGTCCCTGCAACTTGACATGTGAACCTTCTGGTGATAGTCAGAATGGGGAGACAACAAAGCAATCCCCAGAGGAAAGAAAAGGAGGAATCCTCAAGTAAGGAAATAAGCAAAACAGAAGCATGCAGCATTACAGAAAAAGAATTCAGAGTAATGGTCATACAGTTCAAACACTGAATGGATGAGAAAATCAACAACCTATGCAAAAAACAGGAAGAAATAAAAAATGATATAACTACAATCAAAAACACCATGGAAGGCTTCAACAGTAGTCTAGAAGAAGCAGAGGACCAAATCAGTGAGTCACAAGATCAGGTTCAGAAACAAGCCCAAACTGAATAGAAACTAGAGAAAAAAATTAAAAAGGAGGAGGAGAGCCTAAGGGAGCTTTGGGACAATGCAAAATGAAATAACATATTTATAATAGGGCTGCCAGAAGGACAAGAAGAGCAGTAAGGATTAGAAAATTTATTTGAAGAAATAATGAAAACATCTCTGATATGGGGAAGAAAAAAGTTACTCAAGTACAAAGAGTGCCAAGCAAGATGAATCCCAAAAGACACACACCAAGACACACAATAATTACAATGGCAAATGTTATAGACAAAGAGAGAATCTTAAAAGCTTCAAGAGAGGCAGAGAGAGTTAACTACAAAGGATCCCCCATCAGATTATCAAATGATTTCTCAACAGAAACACATCAAGCTAGAAGGGAATGAAAGGAGATATACAAAGTGATGCAAAACAAGGGACTCAATCCAAGAATACTCTATCCAGCAAGACTACCAATCAAAATTGAAGGGGAAATCAGGAGCTTCACAAACAAACAAAAAAAGACTAAGGGAGTTTATCACTACCAAACCAGCAATGCAAGAAATGCTAAAGGGAATGCTGTAAAAAGAAGAAACAAAAAGGTAAGAATGAACACAGCCTCGAGAAATAAAAATGGCTACAAACAAGTACCTTTCAATAACTTCAAATGTAAATGGACTAAATGCTCCAATCAAGACATTGACTGACAGATGGATAAAAAAAAAAACATGACATATATATATATATATATATGCTGTCCTCAAGAGACCCACCTCAGAACAAGGGACTCACACATACTAAAAGTGAAGGGATAAAAAAATACCTTTCAGGCAAATGAAAATGAAAAAAAAAAGAGCTGGGTTAGCAATACTTATATCTGAAAAAATAGACTTCAAAATGGAGGCCATAACAAGAGATAAGAAAGGCCACTTTATAATACTAAAGGTATCGATACAAGAGGATATAATCATGGTAAACATATACGTAACCAATGCAGGAGCACCCAAATACATAAAAAATCTCCTGGAAGATATCAAGAGAGAGACAAACAACAATACAATCATAGTAGGTGACTTTAATAAATCACTAACATCACTGGATAAATCCTCTAGACCAGCGGTTCTCAACCTGTGAGTTGCGACCCCTTTGGGAGTCGAACAACCCTTTCACAGTGGTCACGTAAGACCATTGGAAAATGCAAATATTTACATCACGATGCATAACAGTAGCAAAATTTCATGGTTGGGGGTCACCACCACATGAGGAACTGTATGCAAGGGTCGCGGCCTTAGGAAGGTTGAGAACCACTGCTCTACACAACAAATCAGAAAAGAAACAACAATCCAAAATGACTCACTAGGTCAGATGGACTTAACTGACATCTTCAAACATTTTATCCCAAAGCTGCAGAATATATTTTCTTCTCAAGTGCACATGGGATATTTTCAAAAATAGACCACATACTGGGTCACAAGCAAAGTCTACCAAAATTCAAGAAGATTGAAATCATGCCAAGCATCTTTTCAGACCACAATGGCATAATATTACAAATAAACTATAGTAAAAACAACCAAAAAACTCAAATATTTGGAAGCTGAATAGCATGTTATTAAATATTGACTGGGTTATCAATGAGATCAAAGAAATTAAAAATATTATGGAAACTAATGACAATAAAAACACAACAATCCAAAATCTATGGGACACAATGAAAACAGCCCTTAGAGGGAAGTTTATAGCTCTAAAGGCCTACCTCAAGAAACAAGAAAAAATGTTAGTAAATCATCTAATGATAAAACTGAAAGAATTAGAAAGAGAGCAACAAGAATAGCCCAGAATGAGAGAAGGAAGAAGATAATAAAGATTAGAGCAGAAATAAATGATATAGAGACCAATATAAAAATAAAAAATACAAAAGATCAATGAAACTGAGAGCTGGTTCTTTGAAAGGATAAACAAGATTGATGAACCTCTAGCCAGGCTCACCAAGAAGAAAAGAGAGAGGACTCAAATAAATAAAATCAGAAATGATAGAGGCAAAATAACAACAGACCCCTCCAAAATACAAAGGATTGTTAAAAAGTACTATGAATAACTCTATTCCAACAAAATGGACCATCTGCAGAAAATGGATATATTCCTAGAAAAATATAACCTTCCAAAACTCAAGCAGGAAGAATCTAAACATCTCAATAGGCCAATAACTATGGAAGAAATTGAAGCAGTCATCAAAAAGCTTCCAGCAAACAAAAGCCCAGGACCAGATGACTACACAGGAGAGTTTTACCAAACATTCAAGGAAGAATTAAAACCTATTCTTCTTAAACTATTCAAAAATATTCAAGAAGAAGGAACACTTCCAAATACCTTCTATGAAGCCAGCATCACCCTAATACCAAAACCAGATAAAGACAACACAATGAAAGAGAATTATAGGCCAATATCTCTCATGAACATAGTTGCCAAAATCCTCAACAAAATTCTAGCAAATCGGATCCAGAAGTACATCAGAAAGATTATACACCATGACCAAGTAGGATTTATCGCAGGAATGCAAGGATAGTATAATATATGCAAATCAATAAATGTGATACATCACATAAACAAATTGAGAGATAAAAATAACTTAGTCATATCAATTGATGCAGAAAAATCATTTGACAAAACCCAACACCCTTTTTTGATAAAAACTCTAAGCAAGGTGGGAATAGAAGGATCATACCTCAACATCATAAAAGCCATATATGATAAACCCACAGCTAACATCATACTCAATGGGCAAAAACTAAAACCATTTCCCCTAAGAACAGGAACAAGACAGGGACGCCCATTTTTACCACTCCTGTTTGA
This sequence comes from Lasiurus borealis, assembly GCA_004026805.1. Classification (NCBI taxonomy): domain Eukaryota; kingdom Metazoa; phylum Chordata; class Mammalia; order Chiroptera; family Vespertilionidae; genus Lasiurus; species Lasiurus borealis. Next base: position 3,499 of record PVJN01002665.1, on the reverse strand, counting down.
CATAATACTAGAAGTAGTAGCCATTGCAATTAGACAAGAATTAATAAAAGGCATCAAAATTGGAAAAAGAAGAAGTAAAGCTGTTCTTATTTGCAGATGACAGGATACTGTACATAAAAAAAACCAAAAGACTCCATCCAAAAACTAATAGACTTAATAAATGAATTCGGCAATGTAGCAAGATACAAAATGAATGCCAAGAAATCTATGGCATTTCTATACACTAATAGTGAAATTACAGAAAGAGAGATTAAAAAAGCAATCCTATTTACCATCATACCAAAAAAATTAAGATACCTAGGGATAAACCTAAATAAGGAGGTAAAAGACATATATGTAGAAAACTACAAGACATTGAAAAAAGAGATAGAGGAAGACATAAATGGATGGAAGAAAATACCATGTTCATAAACTGCAGAATCAACATCATTAAAATGTCCATACTACCCAAAGCAATCTATAGATTCAATGCATTACCCATTAAAATACCAACAACAGAGAGAGAAAATGGCGGCGGAGTAAACAGATGCGTCTGGAGCTTTGTCTCTGGGCAGAAGGAGAGAGAGCAGCTGAGAGTCGCACTGGGAGTGTTTGGTGGCAAGTTAAGAGTCAGTTATCCTCCAGGAGAAGGCGGGGAACTGCTGGATGGGGCTCTCCCAGCCGGAGAGTTTTTTTTTTCCACTGCCAAGGGGTTTTTGTCCGCCCAAGCCACCAGCACGAACGTGGAGACCGCGCCATCTTTCAGAGGGAGGTAGATGTCTGCAGCCATCTGAAGCCGGCAGCTGCGCACACATCAAGCAGCTGGGGACCCGGGGACCCAGAACTCCGCTCTCCACTCTGCACGGACACGCAGTGGACTCAGAGATCCACGGAGCACATGGAGAGGTCAGATTGCGCCTGGGATAAGAGAGAGGTGGATGTCTGCGGAGGTGTGGAAACTGCGGATGACGGAGGCACCCACCGAGCAGCTGGGGACCCAGAGCACGGCTATCCAGGCAGCTTGGACTCGCGGGTGGCGGATTCGGAGATCCACTCAGTGCGAGGAAGGGTCAGATTTCGCCCCAGGTCTCCTACCCCAGCACAACAGAGACGCATACGCCTTGGGAGCCTGGCTGCGGGAAAGCTGCCTCTGGAGAGGTCCCCAGAGGTGGTCAGGGCGTGATCCCTAAGTGTGGAGGCAAACCCTCTGAGCTGTTGACGAAGGAGAACTCTGGAAAACGATTCCTTTTTTTTTTTTTTTTTTTTTTTCTGGGGCAGAAGGACAGCCTGGGAGTTAGTGCAGCTTCCCGGCTGCAAAACCCCCACAAACTGGCTTTGAGAACCACAGAGTAGTGGGATCTGAGCACAGCCTAGAGAGGTCGCCTGCTTAGTCTTAGAGATCAATTCTGAAACACTGCCACTCAGTGGATGACACACAGAATAATAGTGGAAGTGAAGGACCATCCTAATTTTTTTTTCTTTTTTTCTTTTCTTTTTTTTATTTTATTTTTCATTTTCACATATTTTAATTAAAAGACATTTTTTTTCTTTCCGCATCAATTGATTTTTCCTTTTTAACTATTACATTTTTGGTTTAAACTAGTATTATTATTTAATATTAGTACTTAACCTTTTTGGGAAAAAAAAAGTGTCATTTTGTTTTCTATTTATTTTATTTCAGGATTAGAGTTCTACATTCTCTTTTCATCTTTCCTTTAGCATAATATTACTCCAACTCAACTATACCTTTATGCCAACACCCTCCTCCTAATTTTCCCCGTTTTGTTGTCTTAGTTCTCTTTCCCTTTTCCAACTTTAGATTCTCCCTATTTTTTCTCTTCACCTAGTTAAAATTTCACCCCATTTATATATCTAATTTCAAATTACTACTACAAGTCCACACAAACCTCTCTCTTCTTGCCTTTACTAGCCAAAAAGTTGTTTTTTTTTCTCTAAGTCCTTTTGTTGCTATTTGCCTAAAAAGTGATTACATTGATTTTTTGAATTTTTTGTGAGATTCTTTTAGTTTATTCTACTTGTTTTATTTTACTTTTTGCTTGCTTTGTTTTCTACCTCTCTTTTCCCTCACCTCCCTCGATACCAGTTGCTATTTGCAGTTTACATTAAGCTCTAAGTACTGGTTGCTGGCCTTTATTGGGATTAGTGACAGTTCTATTTGAGTTGTCTCTTGACATCTATATTTTGTTCCCCCTTTATCTCTCATACGCTTTCTTTTCTCTCTGACTTTTTTCTCTTCCTCTTGCCTTCTCCTTTTTATTTTCTTATTTTATTGTATTTTATCTTATTTTTTCATTTATTTATCTTTTTTTTTTCTTTTTTCTCTCGCTTTCCCAATTTGATTTGGCATTTCTTTCTTTTCTTTTTTCCTCATTTTCCTCTTCTTCTTTCTCTACTTACCTCTAATTTGTCCTTCATTGCTGGTCACCTTATTTGTGATTATTAACATCCTAAATACATTTCTACTCAGCGCCTTGGGTGCTGTTCCTGGTCGTGTTGTAGTTTGTGCTTCTCAATCAACGTAGGAGAGAGAACTACATAGCCAGACACCCGGAGAAGAAAGACCATGGGCAGAAAAAGAAACAGCCCACATAAGACAGAAAGGCAGGTTTCACCAGAAAAGGAAGTAAATGAAATAGAAGCAGAAACAAGCCTGCCAGAGAAAGAGTTCAGAGAAACGACCCTAAGCTGGTTTAAAAGATTGGAAGACAAATTCGACAATATGGGTAAGAGCCAAGAGGAAGGGAAGAAGAGCCTAGAGGAAGTGAAGTAGAGACAAGAGGAGATGAAGAAGCAGCAAGAAGAAATGCAGAAGAAACTATATGAGGTGCAGAATAAACAAGAAGAAATGAACAATGACATCACTGCTATAAAGAACTTGACAGAAAGCATCAAAAGTAGATAGAAGAAGCAGAGGACCGCATCAGTGAGCTAGAAGACATGGTAGGAAAAAATACCCAAATACAGCAGCTTCTAGAAAAAAAAGTTAAAAAGCAAGAGGAGAGCCTAAGGGAACTTTGGGATAACATGAAACAAAACAACATCCGTATAATTGGGGATCCAGAAAGAGTGGAAACTGAACAAGGATTGGAGAACGTGTTTGAGGAAATAATGACAGAAAATTTCCCCAGTATAGAAAAGAAAAAATCCACACAAATCCAAGAAGCTGAAAGACTTCCAAGCAAAATGAACCCCAACAAACCGACACCAAGGCACATTATAATTAAATTGGCAATAACCGACGATAAAGTAAGAATCTTAAAAGCAGCCAGAGAGAAACAGAAAGTTACCTACAAAGGAAATCCCATAAGACTAGCTACTGACTTCTCAACAGAAACTCGTCAGGCTAGAAGGGAATGGAATGAAATATAGAAAGTCATGCAAAGGAAGGGTCTGAATCCAAGAATACTGTACCCTGCAAGACTCTCAATCAAAATTGAAGGTGAAATCAAAAGCTTCGCAGACAAAAATGGACTAAGAGAATATATTACCACCAAACCAG
>PVJN01002664.1:67461-113965 GCA_004026805.1 Lasiurus borealis | reverse complement strand
TTAAATTCAAACATTTGGAGGAGGCCTTTACATCAGAACACTGGCTTGTAAGGATATATAAAGTGAAAGCACCTGATAACAGGGAAACACTGGACCACAAACCTCGAGTCACCAACATTTTCCCAAAACAGAAGTATTTGTCAAAGAAGGTAGGTGTCAAGTGAAGCCATGGTGGTCTGAAAAATTGCTAATAAATTTCTCATTTGCCAAGTTTATAAAGACTATCACTTACATAATCAAGCTAGCCAGTGAGGGCATTCCTTTCCAACTGAGTACTTCAGATATCCCAGCCAGCAGCTTTTACTGGGTTGCATAGTGGTTACAGTGAACCAAACAATTTTCCAGGGGCATTCTGGCTTTAGTTTACTAATGCCCATTAATAAGAATTAATTTGTAAAGGAAGTTGTGTTTGTGACCATTACTTTCTGAATCTTTGTGAAAGACTGCCAAATACTCAAGTAATACAGTTAGGGTCTATGCCTCATCTTTTGGTCAAAGCAAACTTGTATTGCATTTTCATGTTCTGTTTTTAGTATATTAATTAATTGTTGAATAAAAAATAAGCTTAAGTTGGTTGAATCCAGAACAAAAAATATTTATCTTAAGATGATAATTATTAAATGTAATTGTCATTCTTGTTGGCAGGATTACGATGAAACTATTACAGTCCTTTTTGTATATTTAATAAGATACAAAGTATATTATTGGAAGTCATTATTGCTCACTTAAGCGAAAGAGATCTAATCTTTGTTACAAAAGACTATTTAAAATGAGTATTTATATAGTTGCCCTCTGTGAGAAATGGGAAATAATGAGCAGTCATGAAATATGAAGTTAAGTTACTACCCTTATAATACTAATTATTACTAGATTATTTTCAGTCTTAAGTCTTGAAAGGTGTTTGGGTTTACATTACAACAGTGAGCCATATCAAGTGTGTGTGTATTTATTTATTTATTTATTTTGTACTGATTTGAGAGAGAGAGAGAGAAAGATCAATGATGAGAGAGAATTGTTGATCAGCTGCCTCCTGCACATCCCACAGGGGATCGAGCCCACAACCCAGTTATGTGCCCTTGATAGGAATCAAAACCCGGGCCCTTCAGTCTAGCGAGGGCCATTACAAAAACCTTTAATGTAGCACTGGGACTACCCTTACTCTTGAGGGATACCTTCCAAGACCCCCCAGTGGATGCCTGAAACTGCCTATAGTACCTACCACAAACCCTGTAGAAACTGTTTTTTTTTCTCATATTTACATTAGAGGCTCGGTGCATGAAATTCGTGCACTTGGGTGGGGTCCCTCAGCCCAGCCTGCAACCTCTCACAGCTCATGAGCCCTCAGGGGATGTCTGACTGCTACGAAGGTGGCAGAGGCTCCTGCCAACACAGCTGCACTCACCAGCTATGAGCCCAGCTTCTGGTTGAGAGGCATTCTCCCTGAGGGAGAGCACTGACCACCGGGGGGCAGCTCCAGCATTGAGCATCTGCCCTCTGGTGGTCATTATGCATCATAGCAACCCATCGTTCATCGTCTCGTCAGTTTGCATATTCGCCTTTTATTATATAGGATACCTCTTCATTTAAGGAAGTGCTTTTCAAGGTTTCTCTTTGGCACACCCAAATTACCAGCATCACTACTTTTCTGCTTCAGGACTAGTATTAAGTCAAATGAGGGCTATTTGAATGCAAGCATTGTGATACTGTGACAGTTGATCTGTTATCTGGGATGGCTACTAGGTGACTAAAACGTGAGGAATATATATAGCATGGAGGCACTAGGAATCAAAACCCGGGCCCTTCAGTCTAGCGAGGGCCATTACAAAAACCTTTAATGTAGCACTGGGACTACCCAGTAACTTAACTTCATATTTCATGACTGGTGGGGTCAAGTGGATAGCATGAGATTCATCACACTGCTCAGAATGACATGAAATTTGGAATTTTACATTTAATATTTTCAGACCAAAGATAATTGAAACCATGGATGAAGAGGGAGTGAACTACTGTATTTTAAATCATTGAAGCAATTGTCCTTTATGTTTATTTAAAATAGACTTCAAATATATTCAGAATGCAGATTATTTCAGTTTGTACTATAAAAGTGTGATCTGTAAATAAAATCTTTTATTAGCTATAGGATATGTAAATGGAAATTTTTTAAATGAGTACTTCTAGGCCAGGTATAGATTACCAAATTTAGACTGATGTATTTAAACGCCACAAACAGCTGACTCTGTTAGTCATATCAAATTTACTTATTAGTAGTCTTTACATCAAATAATAAACGATCTGGTTTCTCACAGGCATGTGGAAAAGAGAAACTGGTGAGTTCACCTCAGGGCAGAAATTGAAGTAAATGCTGCTAGTCTCAAGGCAGTTTACTCCTATCCATCTAAGTCAAGTCAATGCCTACTTTTTCTGAAAAAAAAAAAAAAAATCATTGAATTTGTCTGATAACAAATTTTCTTAATCCTGACTTCTTATATCTTCCCATTATTCCCCCCAAATACAGAAGTGAATAGATAAAATCAAATTCATCTTTTTATAGTCTGTCTTATATGCCCAAAATATATATTCTAGTGGCCAACAGCATGGACTTTGAATTTCTAGTTTCCGTTTTGTACTAGCACTAGAGGAATGCTGCTTGGTTGGTTGGTGGTGGTTCTTCTCTCCACCCTCGTTATTACTGTAGGGGTGGGAGGCAGGTGAGTATAGCAGACATTCTGGTAGTTTTGCTGCGCTGCAAAGCTGACGTGGCTGAGGCACTAGGAACAGCGCTACAGAAAAGACTTTTTGGCATGGCTCACTGCCTACAGGGAAAAAAAACTTTGAGGGCTCAACCCAGTTTTACATACTTTGCATTGACCTGGGCCATTTACATGATCTAGCAGAAGAGTTTCATGCTAGAAATCTGTAGGTAATGATGATAAAGAAACTAGCTCCTTGGCTTGAATTTTAAAAATTGTGCCCTTTGAATTTTTTTACTTTTTGCCTTAAGTCAATAATAAAATAACATTATTATGAACAAGCTAGCAGCAATAAATTTTTGTAACCTTAATAAGGATTGCATTTTGCCTTGTTCTTTTCTGTTAGAAAAAAAATAAATTGTTCAATTTAAAACGATTTATAAATTGATATACCTTAGGTTTCTGAAATCTCCATGAGTTGTATTTTAAATGTGAAAATTGAATAGAGGGGTCAGAGACTGAAGACGCCTCTGGGTTAACAGAGGCGTCTTCAGTCTCTGCTAACCCAGTGCTTTGATGATACATTAAATCACTTGTTTCCAAAAAGTATTTGCTTTTATCAATACCTGTGGATACGTCAAATTGGCAGACACTATCTGATTTATCTTACAGGATTCCTACATCACAAACATTTTTTGCAGTAATCTCTGCCAGCACATTTTTAGTAGTTTTTTTATACCAGAAAACATGGGTTGAAAGTATTTTAGTGGGGTCCAGAAATATTAAGAAAATAGTTATTTTTAAAAGACCTATGAACTCAAGAAATGTTATGCGGTGTTTTTTTCATAGTGTTTGGTTTCTGTTTTGTTTCATTTTTAAGTGCTATTTTTTTCTACCTAAATTTTAGAATGTGTCAAGTAATTTTTTTATTTTTGTAGATAGGTAAAAAGTTACTTAATTTGTATTTCTGGCACACAGCTCATTTTTGGAGGCTATACCACGAGCAGCATTAACATTTTCTGATACCTTAATTTAGTATTTCTATCATGCTGGAAATGTAATTATTACAGCCAAGCATTTATAGTAGAGGGGAGAGGCGGGGGTTCATTCGCCTGATGGTGAGGAGTTTGTGTTTTCTCTTAAAGCTAGGAACCTAGTCCAGTTTGTCTTGGATCTTTCAGCATAGTTGGCATAGACAGTGGTGTATTCACTGTTGAAGAGATAAGGGCTTATTAAGAGATGCTTCCTCACATTGCAGTGAACCATGTGTGTAATATTTTTTAATCTGTAGGAAACCTGCACTAACACCATGTGTTCTGTTTTCTTTTTAGACTACGAAAAGGAAGCGTGGCTACATTAAAAATAAGCTTGTTTTTAAGAAAGGCAAGAAAATATCTAAGAAGACTGTTTAAATAACTATTCTGGTTCCTAACTTGAAGCAGTTGTCCTTGTGAGAACCAGTCTTTGCCTTTAGCTCAAGTCATGTTTCACAGCAACAGAGGGTACAGAACCATCACTGATCCAGGTTCATGTAAAAAATTTCCTGGCAATGCCTGACTTAAAAAATAAAATTGGCTTATTGAGAACAGCTGTTTTCGACTTACAATGTGAAGCAAGACAGAGCACTGCTGTAAATGTCTAACAGCAGATTTTTTTTTATTGGTACATATTATCCTTCAAATCTGAGAATTTGGACTAACTGCACCAAAGAACCCTCTAATTTGGTCCCTGGCACATGCATACTTATTAATGTTTTTATTCTTTTACAAGACCTGCATTTTATTTGAATTACCCAAATAGCAATATGTAAATTACGAAAGATAAAATGTGATACAAGCTCCTTGAACCACACTAGTAAACTAGTACAGGTCTGAGAAAGAGGTATTAGAAACGTAATTATACTTCTTTGAATTATATTTATTTTCATGTTTCTCCAGTGCAAAGAATGTTTCATCAAATGCACATTTTCTGTTGCTTACTGTTTGCTCTAAGAAGCTGCTGTTTCAAAGATGAACCTCTGAGTAACTAATTGATTCAAATAGGTGTTTTTTTTTAATGTTAGCACATTATTGCTGCTGTTAGCAGTTGTTTTCACCAGGTACTTACAGAGCAGATCTCATACATTGTTCATTCAAGGGCTAAATTTATATCCTTTGGAAATTATGGCAACTGAACAGAACGTTGCTTACCAGGATGGGGTTTATGGGGTTTGTATCTCAGCACTGAGGTTTAGCACTATGTTTACATGTAAAAGATTAAGGAAAAAACCCTAACATGGACAAAGTTCATTATCTGTGACTTTAAAATGACAAAGGATTTGTAAACTTTGCCTGGACTTCTCTCATTTTATATAAGAGTTTCATTTATCACAATGATTTTGTCCTCTCCATCTTGTTTTAATCCCTTAAGCATTTGATGAAACACTCTTTAATGCTATTGGAATTTTCTTACTTAAAAGATGTGACAGTTGTCAAAAATGCACTAAAATATAAATGGAGATTGAACATATTCTCTTTCCAGCTTATAGGCAACTTTATATAGACTTGAACATTTTCTCCAGTTGTTTAGTAAACGTGAAAGAGAAAGGTTTTTTCCTGCCACAGGATATAACTTTTTTTATATAAACAAGCATAACTTAAACCACTGCTTTTGGTGGAAAAGTGCAGAATAGTATGTACCTTTTATGAAGAAAAGTGTAATTTACAATATTCAGTGAGAATGTTACTGCTGATTTTCTTTTCCAAAGTGTAGAATATTCTTTGATTTATAGGATTCATTTTTGACCCAGATGATGGTTCTTTTACAAGATGGCTGAACATTTTCACAAATAAAGTGTAACTAAATCTGGATTTCTGATACTTTGTCATTTGGGGGATTTTAATTTACTTTGTTGCTTTAAAATTCAATGCAGAGAAGTTGTTGACTGTAGGGAAAATAAAGTTAATTCAAATTTTGTGTTAACTGTGTTGTCTTTTATAAGTCATCTGTTTTTTAAAAGGAGTTAAGAGCACTGAACACACACACATATTATTTAGAGAATATGTATAGAAAAGTGCTAGATTCGTTCGACTTTGCCCTACCATTTTATTTGGCTGCTTTTCTGCCTCAGAATGAAAGTCTCTTTATGGGTCAGTGAGGGGGAAAACACCTAAGGACTTTAACAAAACCCTTCTTCATAAAGTTATGATAATTAATTTGTCAAGTCTTCACTGTAAAATTTTCTCTTTAGGAGCAAGAGTGATCTCTCACCTTTTCCTCAGTTTCAGGGAATACCACTTTGGTCCAATGGATTGCCTCAATAAAACAGCATCATGTAACAACATTTGTGATTTTATTGTATCAGAAAAACAAAATTATAGTAGTTTAAACACATTGGAATCTAAGATAATTGGCTCAGAATACAGTATTCTTTAGCTCTCTAAATTCATTTCATGTATGATCAGTTATACCAAACATTACAGAGGAGTGTATTAAATGTCAAGACCTCCAAGGTTTAGACTAAAAATAGCTTTTATTTTTGTTCCACATCTTGGAATTGAGCAAAGCTGAGTTCTTCGTAGTATAAATTACAGGCACTGATGCAGCAAGTCCAAGGATAAAGTGCAGTTTTGAAACTTAACATTATTACCTACCTGCGTTTGCACTTGTAGTTTTATTTGAGTCCAGGCCATGGCCAAGAGGCCAGCACCTTTCCATAGCTGAAGAGCTATAATAGCATGAAATCTGCAGCTACTGCATCTTTAACTGTAATGTATAACCAGATTTACAACCATAACCATTTTCAAATGTATAGTTGGTAGAATTGAGTACATTGTTGTGTGGCCAATCTCCAGAACTTTCTTGCAGTCGCTGTTTCTTGAAAGGTGGGTTTTGCCAGACATCTGCCTTGATGTTCATAACATTCTTTTGAGGTAAGTGGAGTAATGGATAAATGTAGAACTTAACAGCAGTGTGTAATTGAGATGTAGGAAATTGAGACTGACAAACTAGTTAAGGAAATGTCATGATGTTTACTACTGTAAATTAAACCTTTAAATTGTGAAGTGTGACAGAGAACACAAAAATGTGTACACAAATCAAGCAACTGTAACCACAGCCCTAGTCAGGAGAGCAGAATGATGCCAGCACGTCAGAAGCCCACTTCCTCCAAGGCTCAACTGTCTTTGCTTTTAAGGTAATTTCTTTGATTTCTGGTTTTAATGCTTAATATAGCTCTCTAAACATATTTAACTGCATCCTTTTAATAATATAAATGCATGAAAGTATTTTTTTAATCTTCATGCAACTGTAAGTTTATTTTCACTGATAAAATGTATTTCCTTATATGTTGTGTCTCCTCCATCCCCCCCGGCCCATCTCACTCTACCACTGATGTATATTTGCAGTGTTTTCAGTTTGAGGATATTACAAGTAATGCACAGTTGAGGTAGGTGGAGTGTAATGGATAGATGAAGAAATACTTTTACATCTCTTGGATTTTCTATGCAAACATTTTTGTGAGTTTTTACCTAATAAAGTAGAATCACTAATTAGAACATGAAGGTTTTTGTTCATCACATCCTAACCAGTTCTTGTCAATCTTTAATTTTGCTTCTGTTCAGTTGAGCAGTGGTTTTTTTTTGTTTTCCTTTTCTGTTACCAATGGGATTGGCCTTTTGAAATCCTCTTGTTTATAAGGTTTTAGTTCTAATCCATTTTTGTTGATTTTTTTTTTATATTAGTACAAGTTGTTTCTTAAAATATGCCTAGGAATTTGTTTCTTAAATGTCTTATTCAATCTTTTGTGTGCCAACAGATTTCTATCCCCTATTTAAAAACTTTTCCTAAGCTGAGGTAAGAAGATAGTCTCTTGTATTCTTTTCCAGATGATTTATTGTTTTTATCTTTTATACGTAGCTTAGAAATTCACTTGTTGAGTGCAGTGTGAATTTTTTGTTTAGGGTTTTGTTTGCTTTGTTTGTGTATGCCTAATTGTCCATGCACCATTTATTGAAAAGACTATCCTTTTCCTATAGCTATGCAGTACTCCTGCAGTAAACCAGGTATCAATGTGAGTGTATTCTTGACTCGATTGTATTCCATAGTGTTTGTTGACAACATAATTTGAAGATATAATTAAGATATGGAAAAGCAAGTCCCTCTCCCCTCCCCACTATGTTCTTTAAAGTCTTGGTTGTTTATGACCCTTGGTTCTAAAACTTATATGAAAAAAAAAACAAAAAACACCAAAGTTGTCAATAACAAGAAAAAGCTTTTCAGAAAATTAGCACTTCTAAAATAGTCTTCTATGAACATGGCATATTCTTTTGATTCATAGAGGTCTAGATCTTTAATTTGTTTTATAATTGTTAAACAGGTCATGCACACTTTCATAAAGTTTTTTACAAGGTATATATTACTTTGGATAAATGCTGCCTTATAAAATTTTATTTTCCAGTTGTCAGTATATAGAAAGTTTAGTTTCATATGTTGAGACTGTACTCAATAATTTGTTAAACTCATTCTAATAATATATTCAGATTATTTTTATTAAACGATGCTATTTTAATTGGGGAATAATTACAGTTTAATTTCTAATGGTTATATATTTAGTTTTCTTGCTTTTGCTGCACTGGTTAGGACACACCTAACCAGTGCTAAATAGAAAGGTAACATCCTTGTTTTCTTCTCTCACATGGTAAATTTTTGGTATTTTACCTTTAAATGTGTTTTAATATATATTTTTCTGTGGATATCTTTAATTAGATTGAGAACGTATTTTTCACAGTTGGCTAATGAGTTTTTATCATGAAAGAGCTTTATCAAGTGATGTTTAAAAAATTTCGATGATTTTGGTTTTTCCCCTCCTGTATTCTGTTCACATAGTGAATTAGAGACTTTTCATTCACAGTATAAACTAAATTTGCATTCCTGGAATAATGATCAGTGCTTGATAGAATTTGTTGGTGTAAACCATTTGTGCCTGGATTTTTCTTTGTGCATGTTTTTAATTACATATTCAATTATTTTAGAGACAGATTGGTGTTTTTTTTCTTATGTCAGTTTTGGTGGTTTTTTTTAAGGAATTTGTGCATTTCATCTGAATTTTTAAATAGATTAATGTAAAATTATTGCTAATACCACTTAATGATTATTTTAATGTCTGGATATTTTATAGTTGATGTCCCTTTATTACTGAAATTGTTTTTCTTCTTATATCCCTGTTTTTGTCTCTCCTCATTACCTTGCTCCTCATTTCCCTTCACGGTTTTTATCAATTTTGTTAGGTTTCTTTGATACTTGGTATGTGTTTTATCAATTTGTGTTAATTTCCTTAAAGGAGAAGTGTTCTTTTTAACTTAAGTGATTTTCTTTTCTAATACCTGAATTTAAAGTTATACATTCACTACAAGATTTTTAAGTTCTAACAAAATTTGTTGTAAACTGTCATTTAGTTAATGTATATTTTAATTTCATTGTACTTTATTTGAACCATGAGTTTACGTTCTTGATTTTCAAATATGGTGGTTTTCTAGTTATTTATTAGTAATGTCTACCTTAAATACATTGTATTCAGATACTCTAATTCTTTGAAAATGGTTAAAATTCGTTGTGATTCTGTGTTCACGTCAGTGAAGCTTGTCCTGTTATTTACTAAAAAGGATGTATTGTAGTCATATATAGATTTGCCTATTCTTTTTTGAACTTTCAATTTTATGTTTTAAACCCATATCAGGTATTATGTACATTTGAACTGTTGGGGGGAAATATCAGACTTTATTTTCAGTAATGTTTTTTGTTAAAGCCTGTGTTCTCTGATTAGTAATAGTGTTATATAGCGTGATCACTTTTTCATCTTTTTAAGATGTCCTACTTTGGCTTTGTTGAGTTTTTAACATGTAGCTCATTGGTTTTCATTTGGGATTTTTAAAAAAATTCTCTATCTCTTTAAATATTGCTTCTGCTCCAGTCTCTTTGATCTTCTCTAAGATCTGATTAAGCATAAGTAAGACCTTTGTGGGCTATATCCTTCTCAATTCTGAATATTCTACTGACTCACTTATGTGGTATCACTAATCTGATATTAAACTCATCCAGTCAGTTTGTTACTGAAAACATTTTTGTCTTTTCCCTCCTCAACTTTTATGGTTTATAGGAGTATAAAAAATAGAGATCTATGTCAGTGGGAGACTTTCCACTTCATATCTTTGGTCTATATGGGAATGATTTTTAATGTATTGTTTTATTCCTCACCTGAGGATATGCTTATTGATTTTGAGAGAAACATTGATTTGTTGCCTGTTGTACGTGCTCCGACAGGATTGAACCTGCTACTTAGGTAAGTGCCCTCACTAGGAATTAACCCCACAACCTTTTGGTGTAAGGGAGGACGCTCCAACCAACTGAGACACCTGATGAGGGTAAGTTTTATTATTTTATTTAAACTTTATTGAAAAGTCATACTTCTCCCATTTAATTGGCACCACTATAGAAAACAAACTGTGTTGATCTACTTCTGAAGTCTCTATTCCATTCATTTGTGTGTCCTCACACCAGTACCACATTCTCTTGAAGTCAGGTAATGTAGTTTCACAACTTTGTTCAGTGGCCTTTTAATATTTACCCTGGGAATACAGATACACCTGCCTTAGGCAAATGAGGATGTATGATCACCTAACTTACAACTGACATAGGATTAATCCAGAATATGTAAAGTCTTAAGAGGGGGGAAAAAGATTTTTATTCTTAATGCAAGTAGTGTAAATTACATATATAAAAAGGAACATACCTATTGGAGTAGCTAAAATGTTTGTGTTAATGAGGATTGTAAAAAACAGATTCATACATTGCCAGCCGGAACTCAAAACTAGAAATCACCCTGGAAAACTTCAGCTAATGCAGCTGTAGATACACATCCCCATATCTCAGCAATTCTTCTAGGTCTGTTACTGGTGCTCTAGTGTGGTCTGAAGTCGGCCGCCAGATGTGTTGGTTCTGGAGGGACTCCAGTGCAGGCCAAGCCACTCAGTCTGTGGGAGGCACGGGCCACTTGATCTGCAAAGCAATCTGTGGTTCGCTGCTGCTTGTGCTGGGATTGGGGCCTCTTGAAGCCAACCACAGTTCCAGGCCAAGAGTTGTCATTGCTTATGCCAGACTTAGGGATAGTGTGTTGTTTCAGTGCTGAGATTGGTTGTCGCTTGTGCTTGGCTTGGGACTGCGTAGCAAGAAGTGCAGGACATGCGAGGCCAGCTGTGCTTGTTCGGGTTGGTAGATCTGTGAGAGATTTTAGAAAAGTCCACAGGCATGAACCTAGGCAGGTTGCTTATGTGGATGGAAGAGGGGCTTGGACCAGGCCCACAGGGAATGACCAGAGTGAGTGTACCGTGTTAGCCAGGTTAATGGAGAGCAGAGATGTGGTGCCTTTCTGTGACCGCCGATTGAATCCGGGGGAGGGTTCAACAAAAGAACAGCGGTACCTGCCTGCATTCCCACCCCTCACTCTGTAGCTAGCCACCTCAGTGCTTTTCTGTATGTGCGTGGTGCTGATATAGGTGCCCCCATGTCAAGTCTGTTTTCGGGCCCCTCGATTGTTACTCTAGCAGCACTGTCCCACTTGGACACAACTGCCACCAGTTTTCACAGCAGCTGTTACTACTGGGAAGAGGAGTCTCCATGACGCCTCAGGTTGGGGAGCCACATGTGGTGCTGGGAGCCCTGGCTTCTCGGGGATGACCTCCACCGCTTAGATACCACAATCCAACTCAAATAAGAATCCGGAGGGGCTACATGAAATCAGGAAAATCATTACAGTGGTTTGATTTTTCCACTCTGCTTTTTATGGGTTCTGGAAAACAATCAGTGGTCTATAGCAACTGAACAAATGCCCAGTGAAGAAAAAGTCATATTTAAAAATAGGAAATTTCATGGTGTAAAGTATATTCATTTTTGCCCCACTCCCTCCACAGTGTAGCATGGTTGGGAGAAAGCAGCCATCTGTCTCCTAGTGACCTCTCTCAAATAAGGGAGCAGAGCACTTACTTGCAACATTCTAATGTGTGAAGGGCTGCCTGAAGACCTGGTCCCTGTCTCGCTTAGCTTGGCTCAGATCCCAGGCTTAGAAAAGCTGCAGAGACCCTATGGACCTGGAGATGCTTTAGCAAGAAATGGAGGTAGAGGAACAAGAGCATACCTAAGGTCCTGAGAAGTCAGAGGAAAATCTAGAAAAATAAAGACATGTAAAGACAGCCGTTAACACCATTTTGTTATACTCTGGCGATTACCTGAGACCCCAACTTACTTAAGTGGCCTGCTGGAGACCACACTAGAGCACCACCAGCCAACTCTATAAATGACACACCTGAAGGGTGAACTCAGCCCCATTAAAGCTCCTGCTGCATGGGGTCAGCCCTTACCTCACAGCTCATATGCTATATATAGCCAGGGCACCTGAGGGTTAACCCAGCTCACAGACATGCCAACAGCAAGTAAGAGATACCTGGCTTAGGTGATGGCAGATTGTGTCTCACAGTACACCTTGTACATAAGACCACTCTGCCGAGACTGGAAAAGGTAGCAAGCAGATCTACTTATTATATAGAATCAAACACGGAGTCAGCCAAAATGAAGACATGAACATGCCCAAATGAAAGAACAGGACAAAACTCCAGAAAAGGGAACTAAATAAAATGGAGACAAGCGAAGTACCTGTTATAAGGATGCTCATTGAATTTCAGGGAAGAATAGACGAACTGAAAACCTCAACAAAGAGAAACCATGAAAAAGGACCTGTGGGAAATGAAGACTACAGCAGAGGATTAAATCAGCAGTGCAGAAGACATGGTGGTAGAAAACAAATCAGAATAGCAAAATAATTTAAGTGATGAGAGTTTAGGGACCTCTTGTACATTATTGAGCACATCAACATTTTATCATAGTGCCGCCAAAAGGAGAAGGGATTGAAAACATCCCTAACCTGATGAATGAAATAGACATACAAGTCCAGGAAGCACACAGTTCCAAGGAAAATGAACCCAAAGAGGTGCATACCAAGACCCATCATAATTCAAGTACCAAAGTAAAGGCAAAGAGAATCTCAAAAGCAGCATGTAAAAGGGAGCTTCCTATAAGAAACAGCTCAATTATATTTAAAGTTTTTGGGTTTTTCTTTTTAAACTGTAAGTGAAGAATTCTATACCTGTCAATATAGTCTTTCAAAGATGACCAGAAGTTAAGAGCTTCCCAAGTAAGTAGAAGCTGAGTGAATGAAGTCTTTCAAGTTGAAAGGAAAATCATTAGACAATAACTCAAAGCATAACATTTCTTCATGATTTCAAAGAAAAACAATTTTAAGTCTGTTAATGGGTACACAAGATATACTTTGTAATGTCAAGGAAGAGGTGGAGCTCTAGAACATTTTATATGCAATTGACTTGGTATTAATTTTAAATAGGTTGTTATAACATTAGCATATTACATGTAATCCCTCTGGTAACCAGAAAAAAAAACTACATTCACATAATACTTAAGAAAATGTTCTGCAAAATGCATAAGGCGATTTCATCAAGCAATCGAATACCAGTAATATACTTAAACAAACCTAGGTGTTATACATAGGCCAATGGAATAGAATATAGAGCCCAGGAAGAAATCCTTGCATAAACAGTCTATTAATATTTGATACAGGTGTTCAATGGGGAAATGAAAGTTTTTCTTCAACAAATGTAAAGTTAGGTAAGAGTCCAACAGTTTAGAAAAGTTAACTTAATGGATCAGAAACCTAAATATAAAAGCTAAAACTCTTGGAAGAAAACATAGGGGAGAAGCTCCACAAAATTAGATTTCTTGGCTATTTCAAAACCCAATACATAAAACAATCCAATTTGAAAATTAGCAAAGAAGTTGAATAGACAATTCATCTAAGGATATACAAGTGGTCAATAAATATGAGATGCTTACCATAACTAATCATTAGGGAAATGCAAATCAAAACCATAATTAAGATAATCTTCTCAATGGGTGTAGAGCATTATTATAAACCAAAAAGCAGAAAGTAAATGTTGGGGGAAATGTAGAGAAATTCAAACTGCATTGCTGGTGGGATTGCAAAAGAGTATAGTCACTGTGGAAAACAGTATGGTGGGGCCTTAAAAAATTACACATGGAATTTTCATATGTTACACCACTTCCACATCTGGGTATACACTGAGGGCCAGATTATTATAACCTCTGAACCCATAATAATCTGGCCATTCAGTGTATATGTTAAGAGGCCTGGTGCATGAATTCACCTAAACATGCCTACATCACTACTTAATTAGATATGAGTTAAATGTTCTTACAAACTGGTCATAGAATAACCATAAATGCTTATGTGGTTGACTTTTTGTTTTTTGAAATAGTTTTGATGTAAATATGAATGCTGCTCACATCGAATTAACTTTTGAGTTCCTAAAAATAAAACAGACACACAGATAGGTATAGTATTTAATCGAAATATATTTGTCTAATATCTACAAAGTGTGAACATTTGGTCTTAAGAAAGCAGACAAAAGGCACAAATTAGTATTACTACAGAGAAGCATTCATGCTACTGGATTTTATAAATATTCTTCAGAGTGGCGCAGTAAGCAAAAATCAAATGTTATTTTTTCCTTCCTTTATATTCTAGTGTCTTGACCTTGTTTGTAAAGGCTGAGGGCTGAAATTCAACTGAAACCATAGAACACTTAGGCAGGCTTCATTTTAATCACAGTGGTTTTCTTGCAGAGTTTGGGTCAAATAATAGAGGTGCACTAAAAAAAAAAATCCACAGAAATTCTTTCTCTCCAAACTAAATACAAGATTGAGGCTGTGGTTGTGCATGTTTATATGCATGCGTGTATTTAACTTCTTAAGCCCTTTTTTCATCATAAAAGTAGTGAAGTCTCCATATGACTTGTTTCCTACTATAAAAGCAGCAGCTTCTAAAAAAATGTACGACTAGTGCTTTGAGCAGAAGAAATTGTCAGTTTCTGGGGGAAGAAGATGGGAGGCGAATTCCAAGGTGGGCCAGGCTCTGGCGGAAACCCGGACTAGCTTCCTGCCCGCTCCCCTGCAGCAGCTGTTTACCTTTCTGCGGTCTGGAGAGGTGGGAATCACACTAATATTGAAATGAGAGGAATGAGCCATTTCCTACCAGATGGGTATCAATTGGGCCATGCCAATCCCCTACCCTCCCCGCTTTTTTTTTGACAGGAGTTGACTACAGGAGAATACTTTTGTAAGTGCAAAACATTTTTGGCAGAGTGAAAAATAGAAAAGGCCAATCCCTCATTGATAAAAAGGAGCCGCAATTACCCACTGAACTCTTGGTAAGTGCAGTATTTACATGTGTAATAATCAGCAGACATGTATACAATGGCATGTGTGTGAACCTATAGTATGCCAAGAGCTCACAACTGTACACACACATACCCCAAATGGCTCTTGAATAAGCGTAATCCTATCGCAGAGTCTGGAGTACATTTTTCACAGTATGGCATTTCTCAGGTACCATTTCTTGAAGGATATCAAGCGGTCTTAGTGAACACCTATAGAACCTTGATACTGTACCACTTTAATTCCTACAAAAACGGGGCTCTTCCTGAAGGCTCTGCACCTCCACCCGGTCAGTGTGCCTTCCACAGGGGATTGAAGTAGACCCAGCCATCGCCCTGTAAGAGAGGAGGAGACGTTACCCAGAGACCTCTCAGCGGGCAAAGGGAGGAAGAGTCCAGACTGTAGATTGGAAGCTGGGTACCATGCAAAGCCCTGTTAGCATCTGTCAGGACCTCCACCAGGATGTGTGTGCCTTGTTTCTGGCATCTCGGCTGTGCCAAGCTGGTGGTCTCACTACCCTTCCTTGGCTCTTAAAGTCCATATGATCTTTGCATGCTAGCATTTTAGGAGAAAATGCCACAAAAATAACGCAAGGGGGCCTTTGTTGGTTTACATCAAGGGAGACAGAGGAAGAGGCTCTTTTAAACAGCAGGACGGGGTGGGGAGCGGAGGGGGTGTGCTGGATGAGCAGAAAGGGAGAGAGAAGCAGAGACCTGCCTGTGAGGAATCTGCCCAAACCAGTGATTTACAACCTCTCAGCCTGAGGGGAATGCCCACCGAAAGCTGTCCCCAGCAGTACTCACAAATCAGCACACGCTAGGAATACCACCAGCCTCACACAGTGAGAAAGGGCAAGCATCAGGATGGTGCACCCAGCCTGGTGCTGGGCTCGAAGGACATGTACTGAAGGGTAACGATTCTGGTTTGGGTGATTTTTATTCTTTACATGTCCTCAAGCCTTCTCTTAGGAACATGGGGGCTTTTATTTCTTGTAATTTTTTTTTTTTGAATGTGCATCTCTCCACAGAAGCCAGGCAGAGAGACCAGATCCACCTCACAAAAGGACTGTGTGATGGCTAATTGTATATGTCAACTTGGCAGGCCATGGGTGACCAGATTACACAATTTCTGGGTGTCTTTGTTTTGGGGTGAGATTAGCATTTGGTGAATTCAACAAAGGAGATTGCCTTCCCCAATGTGAGTGAGCATCATCCAACTAAAAAGAAAGCAAGTGGAAGAAGGAGAAGTCCACCTTCTTTCCTGCCTCCTGGAGTTGGGACATCTCACCTGCCCAGACGAATTTACACTCAGCTCCTCGGCCTTCAGACTTGGACTAAATTACACCATCAGCTTGCAAATGGCAGATCCTGGGGATTTTCAGCCTCCATGAACCATAAGCCAGTTCCTCGTAATAAACCTACCTGCAGTTAATGCCTCCTGTTGGTTCTGTTCTGTTTCTCTGGTGAACCCTGACTGACAACACAGCTTCATCTCACCCGGGCAAGGCTGCCAGGCAAGGTTCCCAGCAGCCCTTCTGCCTGAGCCAGAATCCAACTTTAGAGTCTGGGGGCCACAGCCCCTGCTCTGAGGGATGTGGCTGCTTTCTGCTCCTGACCCGGAGTCCATCTCCCGATTACTGACACCCGCGGCCTTGTACCTACACAGTAATCCTTCCTTGTCGCAGGTCAGGCCTACCAGCACCTGAGCCAAACAACGCCCAGACAGACTTCTGAGTGTTTACCTTTTTTTAAATTCCTTCACACCAGGTGAAAACTTGTGAAGAACTGGAGGTGAGTGGCATCCACCCTCTAGATAGAATAGACTCACGTCTGCCCAGGTCCTCCCAGCCCGTTTCTCGTGGATGCTGCGCCTCCTGAGGGCCTGCTGAAGCCGGCCTCTGCACTCCTCCCACTATTCCCACTTCTCTTTAAGAGCAAAGGGCTCAACTGCACACACTGCCTTGCCACTGCCCAGGGTTGGGATTTGTTTCTGCCTTCGCATGTCACTTTCCTGGGTGGCAGCGGCAGCAGCATCCGGCACAGGACTCCGGCCGGCCTGTCCTAGCATGTCTGTCCCGTTGGGCCCACAGGAGGTGGCGCTCGGAAAGGGCAGTAGCGCCCTTCACTGCAGCTGGCCATAAAGTAGCGGCGGTCTGCGTTTCTAATGACCAGGACAGCATCCAGGTCTGCCATCCCAGGCCTGGCCCTCCCTGGCAGCCAATGGGCTTTTCTAGTTCTGCTCACAGGACGCCCTCACCCCAAGCTGAAGCCAAGCTACCCCAAATCTTCCAAGGACCTCTCCTGCCCCACCTTTCTGTCCATCCAAACTCTGCGTTAGCCAAATAGATCCATCTGCCCTCCCTCCCTCCCCCCACCCCCGAACAAGCACCCAAACAGGCGGTTACCTCCTGGATAAAGTACTTGGGCTGCCATGGGGTGCGGAGGTTCTCCCGCTTCCGCTCCTCCATCCGCTGCTTGTCCTCCAGGCGCCGCTTCTGCTCGGTGGCGGCATCGATGTCCCCCAGCCGCAGGTAGCGGGTCACCTCCCGCCAGAGGTTCCTGGGGGTGACGGGAGAGGAAGCGGTCAGGCAGGGACAGCGGGCTCAGGGAAGGTCGTCCTCTGTAAGGAGGGGCCGGAGTGGGCAAGAGGCCATCCGGGCCGGCCATCCGTAGAGGCAGCTCATTCCAGTGCCTCAGACGCTGCAACCGGGGTTTGAACCAGGGCTACCGGCCCTGCTGCTGCTGCAACAACAAAGCAGCCACTTCTATGGCTCCCTGTTTCCTCGTATTTTACATACAAACTCGAGCATCACAGGAACCCAGTGACACGCTGTGTTAGCATCCCCGTTTTAAAGGGAAGGAAAAAGGTTCACACGAGATGAACTGAATTGCTCAAGGTTAGTGAGCTGAAGCACATGGACAATGGCTGGTTTCCCAAAGGGAAACCCTGTGTTAGGAGTTGATTTTGCTGCAGGCTGTGTCATCTCACCCACATCTACACCGGAAGTTAATTCTCTGTTCTACCCATTCGTTGTAAAAGGCAGCCTAGATTGGCTCTATCTTGTGCAGTTTTTCTCGGGATTCCCAGGAGCACCCCTGATTGGTACTGTCCCAGGGGGTTGGACAGGAACTGGGAGAGCAGGGCACCATCATCCATGCCTGCATTCCTCAGCCACATCAGGATGAGGCAGGCTGGGAAATATCACCGTCCTTTTCATCACCCGCACCCTGGACACATCTGGTCCAGGGGACGGACTGGGCATAGGACATCCTGGTGGGGGGTGCTCTCAAGAGCAGGATCTCCTATAAAAAGCCTCATCAACAGTGGCCCCCAGTTTAGAAGGCAGAGACGCCCGAGGACAGAGAGGGGAGGTAGGAAAGACCCGGCCCCGGACAAAGCTCTGGCCAGACACACAGGGACCCAACCCATAGCGCTGCTAGGGTGGGGGCCACTGAGGAGCAGGGCCTCATCTGGGGGAGATATTGAACTTCAGAAGAAAGGGCAGAAAGGTGATGAACCTTAGGTGGGGAAGGTGGGAGTGGTCTGTGAGAAAAGCAGAAAGCAAGTCCAGGAGAGCCTCATGGCAAAGCGCTGGCATCACGGGGCACTGGCTCTCCATCCACCAGGGCTCTGGGCAAAGCAGGGCATCTGCTCAAACCAAACTCGGGGCATCCTGAGCAAATGCATGCGTGTGGGCAGACAATGCAAGTGTCTTCACTCTTCCCTCCCCTCCAAGGAGGCTCTCCTGGGAGAACTGGTCTAACCACTGCGCACCCCCTCCAGCCATGCAGCTAAGGCCTGGCAGACCTGCTGTGTAGTGGTGCTCTGAACAGCCAGGGAACCCCTGGACCAGATACTCTCCCACCTTCCAGGGCTGTTTCCTAGGAAACACAGGTGGGCTGGGCTCAGTTTCCCTGCCGTTCAGCTCCCTGTTTCAGTCAAGTCTGCATACATAAGCCAGAAAGAGGTGGCACCCCTCTGTCTTCCTCCCATACCAGACCCCATCCCACTCCAGCCTGAAGTCTGAGCTCCCCTGGCTGAGAGGCAGCAGAGAGACGATGAGGAGTAGCTAACCTACTCCATCCCCCTAAAACAACACGGGATCAGTTCCGTTCTCAACTGCCAAACCAGCAACAACCGGCGTGCATGGCAGAGGCCACAGGGCTCCTGACCCTGAGAAAGCTCCATCCGGGGCCTGGGGAGAGCTGTCTTCCTGCCCCCAGCCTGTCCCTTGTCCTGCGACTACCGCCCCATGGGCTGAGCTGACAAAGCCAATGGGTGGGAGTTCACGCCCTGCACTCGGACACAAAGAAGGTTACACTCTCTGCCCCCAAACAAGAACGGGGAAGCGCGTGCTAATCCTTCAAAAAGCAGAGGTTCCAGAGGTACTGAGGCCCTGGCGCTATTACTAAACCCCGTTACAGCGTATGCTTCATCCGCACTGGTATATCCCACCTCAGTTCCACGGAATTCACACTTCCCACTGGTTACCAGCTCTTCTTGTAAAGGCAAACCTTTCACCGAGTCATCTATCATTTCATTTTAACCCTAGCTCGCATTTCTAAAGAGCAGCATATGGTTTCCGATCAGGCGAATATTTTCTGTAAAGGGCCGGGCAGTAAACATCGTGGTTGGGCAGGCCATCTGGTCCCCATCTCAACTACTTAACTGCCATCGTAGCAGGAAGGCAGCCATAACCAATAAACATGGCTGTGTTCCCGTAAAATTTTACAGATAGCGGCTACATGCAAGCTTTGGCCCCGGGCCACCGCTTGCTGACCTCCTGGATGAAAAAGCAAATGGGCTTATTCCATGCGGAGCCTGCCCGTGCGCCTGCATAAACATCACTCGAAGGGGTCCACATATTCGTGCCGGAGCACAGACAGGCTAACTGGTCAGATCCTCTAACTTCCTTAGCCTTTTCCTCCTGCTGCATAGGCAAGTGGTGTTTTTTTCTTTTGTTTGTTTAGGATTTTAAATAGATATACATATGTAAATATATATTTAATTTTATGCTGAAACTTTCTGAATTTAAGAACTCTCCCGTAGAATAGATTCCCAGAAATATGGCACAAGATTAAACTGGGTGAATGATTATGCAGCCAAACCTCACACATTCCTACTGTAAGCACAGGGTAGAGAATGTCAATTTGATCACACCCTTGTCGGCACTGAATTTTTTAAAATCATGTTACCAGCCTGGTAAGAAAAAAAAAAAGTCCCTTGCCCTAATCGGTTTGGCTCAGTGGATAGAGCGTCGGACTGCGGACTGAAGGGTCCCAGGTTCAATTCTGGTCAAAGGCATGTACCTTGGTTGTGGGCACATCCCCAGTAGGAGGTGTGCAAGAAGCAGCTGATCGATATTTCTCCCATCAATGTTTCTAACTCTCTCTCCTTCCTCCCTCTCTGTAACAAATTAATAAAATACATATATATTTTTAAAAGTGCCTCGCTGCTTCACTGCACAGTTCTTTGATTACTAGCAACTCCCCGTGTTTAACTTTGTAATGAAGCAACAGGCCAGCTGGTTGACACACTCTTTGGGGACAGGCATTAACAGTCTGCAGCAGACTGTCTCCACCCTCCACCCCCCAGTGAAAGACTCAAAGGCTCTACTGCTCAATGACACTCCGTGGGATGTTCAAGTATCTCCACGAGTCAGAGCAGGAGGCCCGGCCCCTTCCGTTCGCTGAGCTTTCTAAGGCTTCCTCCCCCCCACCCCCCCTGGGTCGAGCGCGGAGAGAAATAGCTGGAGCCAGACAGCCTGGTCCCACCTGGACTCCATGGGCCCCTGCTTCTCCAGGGGGCGGATCTTCTTGGGGCACACGGGCAGCGTGGTGGTGTCCACGACTTTGGTTTCTCCGTTGTTGTAGGTGAACTCCAAGGTGCCGTTCCACTCCCCGTGCACTTTACAGACGATGGTGTTGGTCGGGTTGTGCTTCACTTCTGCCGTGACCCTGCACGAAGGGAGGAATGGAACGCGCTTTGCGAGATTATAAAAACGGGGAACGGGAAAGGTGGACTCACACTGGGAGACTCTTTCTTAATGGGGTGGCGAGGAGAGGAATCGTTTTTTTTCAGTGTTTTGCTCAAAGTCTAGCTCATAAAATGTGATCTGATGTCCATGGACACAAAGCGAAGCATTGATGGGAAAACTGGTGCGCAGTGAATCAAGGCCCCAGATCGGTTAATAATCTAGTGGAAGCTGAGCAACGCCGAACCTCGAGCTGGGCCTTGCGTGTGTTCCTCCTGCTCACAGCAACCTCCCTCGGCTCTGAAAGCGGCTGCGTGGAGGGGTGTGACCTCTCGCTTCCCCCGCCGGGCCCTAGCGGCTCCAGGAGTCCGGCTCCCTCTCTACCTGGAGCTGCTGCACTGTCAGAGGGACCTGGAGAAACGGGGATCCTGCTCCAGGCAGCCAAGCGTTGGAGGCAAACGCGCCAGTGGAATGTGAGCGTTTGCACCCGGGCTTGGCAGCGCTCTGCCTGAGCCTGGACGGGGCCAATGGTCCCCCGTGGCGAGCAGAGGCTCTCGGGCCACAGCAGGAGGTGCAGGCTACGCCCAGGGGCAGGGCGCTGGGGAGGTGCTGGTAAAGGTTCAGCATGGCTGTCCGGGAGGGGACACACCAGACCTGTCGCCTTCGCCCATTCCCTTGGGTCCCCTGATTTCAAGCTGCCAACCTGATAGGAGGTGCAGCTGGGGAGCAGTGCACGTGGTCACCCTGTGAGCCCCTGCGTCTGGCTCCAAAACACCGCCCCCTCCTCCCTCCTTCCCCCCTCCCCCTGCCCCTGCCCAGCGACAGACACTGTGGCCTCGTACAGAACACTTTCCCGCAAAAAAGGGCGGGGCTGGGAGCCCGTGTCTATACTGATCGGCCCTGAAGGAGGAACTTTTGTGACTGGAGCCATAAAAGCAACGCCGTGCCTCTGCCAAAGGCAGACCTCGCCTTCCATTTCTTAGGCCCAGCTATCCCGGCTCTTCAAGCCAAGATCTCACAGGGGAAAGGGGGTTCGGGAGATTGAACGGAGCCCGTTTAACACGAATGGGGTGCTGCCGGGCAGAGTCTGGGTCCACAGATCAAACTGCTTCAGATCAGAGCAGCGGGCTGCGGCACCAGGAGGGGGAGTTTACTGCAACCAATGGAAGTGGCTGTTTCCTCCGCTGCGTGTTTGCGAATACAACGGTACCTCGAGATACGAGTGCCCTAACATACGAGATTTTTGAGATACAAACCGTCGAGCGAGCGATTTTTGCTTTGAAATACGAGCAACATTTGAGATAGTAATCGTGCGGATTGGCTGGCTGCACACGACCCACCAGTTTACTGCGACTCATAGTTTCCCACGCCTCAAGATTACGGAACAAATTAAACTCATATCTCGAGGTACCACTGTATATCCCCAAATGATTTCGCCGTTAAGTTTACACGAGAAGGGTTTTTGTTGTTTTAACCTGCCAGGGGAGGGGGAAACAAGCATCTCTGTAGAAAGAAGATGCGTTAACTTTATCTTGGCTTCCCATGCATCCCATGGCGGGAACCCCGTTTCTGGCGGAGACATGAACCTCGGCCATCGTGACCGGACGCAGGCGGAGCCTCCTACCTGTGGACCTTCCCTCCGTAGAAGGGCTTCGTGTGGAAGATCACGGTGGCCGAGTACCCGGTCTTGGCACAGTTGATGCTGACTTTCCCTCCGAGCTCCACCCAGGGGATGGTGAGGATGGAGCGGGCGTAGGCACTGGGCAGGGTGAACACGTACTCCTCCCCGTGTTCCAGGAGCCTCAGCACACCTCCGGGGGGAGAGGGGAGACGGTCAGGCACGCAGGCGCGAGGAGGGGCGGCTGGACACTGCTCTCCCACCTCCGCCACGGCCGGCTGCTCATTCGCACGCGTGGATTTCTCGTGTGCCCCGCCCCTCCTGTGGGCCAGGCTCAGAGGACACGGCAGCGAACAAGTCAGACCCTGTCTGTCCTCCAGGACAGACCAGAAAGGTGGGCGCTGGTCAGCCACCAAGCACCCACAACTGTGACTGTGCTGAAGGTGGCAGGGAGAGGTGCCGGGGGCCGGGGGGCTCCCTGGGAAGAGGCCTGGAAGGGAGGGTTCCCTGAGGAAAGGACAGGTGAGTGAAGAGGGGGGAGTCCAGGCAGGTGGTGGGAAGGAGTGTGGTGAGCGGGAAGCGGCCGAGAAAGGACCTGTGGGCACCAAGGGAGATGGTGTGGACAGTGTGGCAGCTGCTCAGGCCAGCAGGAGCCAGGTCTTCTGTTTTAACTTCAAAAGGGCACGTTAGAGAGCTCGGCCATTACCCTGAGAGCAAGATCTTCACTTCCCTGGGACCCGGGAAGCGGGACCTGTGCCCCCTGGGCTGCGGTGAGGAGGGGGAGGCGATTCTGAACCTCAGCTCCCAGCTCGCGGCCTGACACACCACCAGGACCCTGCGGGCTTACATCCCGCTCCCGAGCCCTCTCTAAAGCAGCTCTCTCCCTGGGCGGATTCTTAACGGTGGGATTTCCATTTGGGAATGAAGAGGCAATCACCAAGTCCGGCCGTGGGGGGTGCAGGGAGCGGTGGGAGGCGCCCTCGGGGTGCTCATCCTTAGAAAAACCTCTTACAAACCAAGTGGCACTGTAAGTCCCCGGACAGCAGCGAGCCCCGGAGCAAGGAAGCCATTAGCAAGCCCACATCCGGGCTCCGGGCTGAAATCCTAACTGTGCGCTCGCTCATTCAATCACCCGCAACGATGCCTGCTCAGCGCGAACTCGTATTTTTAGGGTTGCATTACAGAAAGTACCCGCCCCTGATAGGAACGAAAGACTCCGTTACCACCAGGCGAACAGATGGAAGCCCGAGGAAGGCGCCTCTTTCATTAGCCCGAGAGCCGGGAGACACTGACCCATGTCAAAGCATCGATCCCACGAACGCATTTATCCGTCAACACAAGGCCAGGCATTAAAACTTTCCTTCGGACCCATTTCAAACAGTTTCTTTCCTGATCTCACCCCGAGGAAGCCAGGTGTTCTGACAGAGCATTTTTCTGGAAAGCACGGAGTCACAGAGGGGAATTCTGGGGGCCTGGGGTGCAGCAGAGGCGGCCGCCAGCCACCCTAAAGCTCTCTTGCTCCCCCCACCCCACCCCCAATCCCTCACTCGCCTCTCTGCTCCCTTTTTCTCCAAACACTTACCTTCCAACACAACACACGTCACTGTGTTTCCCTCGGAGAACAGAACAGAAGCCGCATGGGGACAGGGATGATTAAGGACTGTTTTGTTCATATAAGTGTCCACAGCTCTGAGGAGCAGGTCTGACCTCCAGGAGGTGCTCAATGAGCATGTGCGAGGGGAATGGAAGGTGTTCTGACCTCACGGGTCTGGGAAGGGCTTTCAAGGAGCCGTATACGCTCTGAACTGAAAGCCAAGTTTTGAATTCGGGTTTTTGTTTTACGGTGTGTATGTGTGTGTTTCTGGGAAGTGTGTCTACATCCTTGAATCCCCAAAGGATTTGTGACTCAAAAGAAGGTAAAGAGCTGCTAACACCAGGCTTGAGTGTCACAAGGATGATTCTAGGTCTCTTCAGACAATGCATGGACTTTCTTCACAGCTATTTGCTAAAGAGAAAGTCTGCCAGGAGGGTGTATTACACTGCGGCCCGGAGCCCGCAGCGCTGAGTCCAGAGGTTTGCCCGGGAATGGTTATGAGCAGATTGTGAAGAGGGACTAGGGGCACTGGCATTCTCATCGTCTGTGAGCCAGAACGCCAGTGAGAAGGAATACAATGTGTTTCACAGGTTGGGAGCCAACTCTGTTATCCATGCAAAGCTGAAAATAAACCTATGTAATGCTACTACACACATGCATATAGCATGTGAAGATGCAAGTTGGCAGGTGTCAACCTATGTAAGGCTACTACACACATGCGTATAGCATGTGAAGATGCAAGTTGGCAGGTGTCAGCCAGTTAGGCCAATAGCTACATCCTGTCTAGTCCATCACCTTGGCCCCACTGGGAAATTACCAGGATCTGGTCCCAAAATGAAAAAAAAAACCCTTCCCTCTTTCCCACCCACACACTCACCCACCAACTCACTCACCCCCAATCCCACAACCAAATAAAAACAAGCAACTCCACCAACCAAACCATCTTGTCAGAGACGCAAATATCACCGGGGAAGCGTCAAAACTGCATGCAAAGTGGGACACGGCTTACCTTCTCCTATCATGGAGACCCCCACGGACATGCCCATGAACTTGCTTTTGGTCCATACGTGCGTGTTGATGCACAGTCTCTTCTCCTTGCACTCGCAGTAGAAGCAGGAGATGGGGGGGTGGTGGGAGACCTGCTCGGCCACAAAGCGCAGCTTGTAGCTCTCCGCGGCTCCGTCGGCGATCAGGGGCTCGCAGCCGGCGGGGGAGCGGGGGGCAGTCCTCTTGGGCTTGACCTTCTCCCTGGGCACCTCCCAGGAGCAGTGAAACGTCTCGCCGATGATGGGGTTGTAGGGCTTCTTGGCCAAGGCCCCCTTGCGGCCCTCGTGGAAGGCGGTGAGGTAATACTCCACGAAGCAGATGACCCTCTCCTCCGGCGTGGCCCCCGCCGTGACGGCCAGCAGCAGGTCCGGGTGCGCCATGAAGTCCGCGTACATCTCCAGCAAAGAGCGCTTCTCCAGAATAAACGTGGGGAGCACCACCTGCAGGCGGGCGGGGGGAGACACGGTCAGACAGACAGGAGTCCCCGCGGGGATGCGGGAGAGCAGGGAGGGAAACGTGAAGGCCGCCTCCCAGCGAGCAAGTTCACGGGGGCGCAAGCCAGGGGCGGGGGTCTTTCCATTTGTACCCAGATGACGCGTCAGGAGAAATATACGGGAGAAACGGGAAGTAGCCGCAGAGGCGGACCAGCGCCGACCTAGCTTTTTTTTTTTTTTTTTTTTAATATATTGTATTGATTTTTTTTTAATATATATTTTTTATTTTTTACAGAGAGGAAGGGAGAAGGATAGAAAGTCAGAAAGATCGATGAGAGAGAGACATCGATCAGCCGCCTCCTGGACACCCCACAGTGGAGATGTGCCCACAAGCAAAGTACATGCCCCCGACCAGAATCGAACCTGGGACATTTCAGTCCACAGGCTGACGCTCTATCCACTGAGCCAAACTGGTCTCAGCAGTATTGATTTTTTTTACAGAGAGGGAGGGAGAGGGATAGAAAGTCAGAAACATCGATGAGGGAGAGACATCGATCAGCTGCCTCCTGCATGACCCCACTGGGGATGTGCCTGCAACCAAGTACATGCCCTTGACCGGAATCAAACCCGGGACCATTCAGTCTGCAGAACGATGCTCTATCCACTGAGCCAAACCGGTTTCAGCACTGATCTAGCGTTGCTGAACCTGGCGTTGATGACCTGAGTGATTTTCTTCTCAGCTCCTCGGGGCTAAAACCACAGCCCATGTCTCTCCACTGCCGTCCCTCTGACCACACGGCCCCGTCACTCCTCGCCTAGTGTGAAGAGAACAGCTTGGAAGGCTTTCTCATGTTCTTCCTCCAGCAGGCCCAGCCAGAGTACGCTCACTCACTGTGTTCCCACACACAAGGACATTGGGGTTCGCTGGTGGTCAAAGGGGGTCGGGGTAGACGTGGACCCACCATTAGTGAGAGTGGCCATTTGGGGATCTCAGTCAGAAAAGAGGAGCCGGTCAGCCCCTACGAGACACGGGCAGAGCAGGAAGGTGGCCAGCCGCCGGCCCGGGGCTCTAGGAGGCAGGGCC
This sequence comes from Lasiurus borealis, assembly GCA_004026805.1. NCBI lineage: Eukaryota > Metazoa > Chordata > Mammalia > Chiroptera > Vespertilionidae > Lasiurus > Lasiurus borealis. The sequence goes on along the minus strand of PVJN01002664.1, from coordinate 87,188 downwards.
AACCCAGGCAGATGCCCACAGAGCCGCCGCGAAGAAGAGGGACCCTGAGGGTCAGAGGGAACAAGCACAAGTTACAAACCAGGTGGCTGGCACTTCCTCGCGCCTTCTGGTCAGTGGGCCAGCGGAGGGTACCCGGTTTGCTACCGCCCGCTGCTGCAGGGTAAGTACAAGTCTGAGTGGCTCCGACAGGCATGGGGCAGAGACACTCCTTGGTGACACCAAGTGGATCCAAGTGGCCTCCTCAGGTGCCATATCACCCAGGTGCCTGCAACCCGACCGTGAGGTCGCCTAAAACAAATGAAGGGAGTTCCGAAACTGGGCTGGGGAGCAAGTGACTCCGGACTCCTGCCGATATGCAAAGGAGAGAGCCTGTTTCTCTCCGCCCGACAGTGATGTCGAAATGACTACCCTGTGTCCCCGAAAGTAAGACATCCCCAGAAAATAAGACCTACTTCCAGTTTTGCCTCTCTCTGTAATATAAGGCACCCCCCCCCGAAAATAAGACCTCCCTGATAATAAGGCCTCCCCCGAACATAAGGCCTCCCCGGAACAGAAGGCCCCTGAAGCTACCTTAAGGCGTCTGACTCCTGATTTAAAGAGACCTCGCACTGCCTGAACAGCTCCGGCTGCGCTGTGGCCCATCAGTGAGCTGGTTTGTGATGACAACTACTAGTATACTGTATACAGGTAATAAATTTCCTTTTTTGTTGTTCAACAATAAATGTATACCGTATTCTTCCTCATGGAAAAATAAGACATCCCCTAAAAATAAGACCTAGCACATCTTTGGGAGCAAAAATTAATATAAGACACTGTCTTATTTTGGGGGAAATGGGGTAAGTTACTGGGTGTCAACATTCCTCCCTCGCAGCCCCACCACAGGACACAGCTCCTTTTGGCCTGGGGCATTTCACATTCTTCCTCCTCCTCCTCCTCAGGTGGAATCGCAGGATTCTGAAGCTGGAAGCCTGGCCTTGACCTCCTGGCTCCTCCATGACACCATCCGAGGGAGGGCAGAGGAGCCACACGCGTTCAAGTTCAAGCAAGTTGGCCAAACTCATGCAGCTGGGGTACGTTCCCTCCTTCCCCAACCAGGCCCGTCCTTCCCTTACCCAGTCCCTAACTCCCTGAGAACACGTGCCAGGGGCACATCCCTGATCGAGAAGACCACGGCTTACAGGTCTACAGCCCTGCCTCCGCTTCCGCTCAGCAAGACCCCCTCCTTGCCAAGCATCTAGATACAATGGTACCTCGAGATACGAGTTTAATTCGTTCCGTAACCTTGAGGCGTGGGAAACTATGAGTCGCGGTAAACTGGTGGGTCGTGTGCAGCCGGCCAATCCGCACGATTACTCCTATTTCAAATGTTGCTCGTATTTCAAAGCAAAAATTGCTCACTCAATGGCTCGTATCTCAAAAATCTCGAATGTGAGGGCACTCGTATCTCAAGGTACCACTGTCCAATGGAAGACAGATGTCCTGAGAGAGAGAGACAGGCAGGCATGAGATTAGCTAAGCACCGAGATACCAGAGGCAACCGGAGGACGCCCGGGCCACCGCGGAGACGAGGCTGGTGTCGTTTTTAATATTCTATCTTTCACTTAAAATCTCCAACGGAGGAAAACGTATCTGTGTTAAGCAAAAAAGCAACCAGATGTAAAATTGAACATGCAGCACCATCTAAGAATCATAAAAAGGCCCTGAATGCTCGCCCATCTGTCTTGATGATAGCACTGAATGATTTTTATATTTTTTCCTGAGTATCTTCCTGCTTTGCTTTTATAATGTACGGGGAGAAGAAACATTCTTTAAAATACAGCCATCAAATGAAAGGACATTTCCTAACTTCCTTTCTGCCACAACTGGACAAAAAATTGAGAATCTCAAGGATCTGAGCTGGGAAAGTGCATCCCCGCTCAGAATGGCCTTCAGATGCCACTGTCACTGCCGCCCGGGCCTTCCCGTGGGACAGGCCGTCACTCAGCACCATGGCCACGCTCTCCGCGTCCGCTCTTCCAGGCGGCTGGCTGTGCTCCCCACGCCTCCCCACGCCTCCCCCCACCGGTGGCTGCTGGCAGGAGAAAGCAGACAGACAAGCCCGGATGGCGTGGCTCGTGGGTGAGCATGAACCTATGAACCAGGAGGTCATGGTTTGATTCCTGGTCAGGGCGCATGCCTGGGTTGCAGGCTTGGATTTCCAGTGTGGAGGCAGCCAATCAATGAGTCTCTCTCATCGTTGATATTTCTATCTCTCTCTCTCTCTCCCTTCCTCTCTGAAATCAATTTAAAAAAATCTTTTTTAAGCAGAGAGGTGAAATAACCCCCCACATTCACCATCTCTCCTCCTCCTCCTGCTGCCCCCCAGGGCCACTCAAGTTCTCCCCTAAGAGTTCAGGAGCACAGAAAGGGAGTGGACTGATAATTCTCAGGGGGAAAGGGGTGAGGTGTACAGGGAGAGACTGGACAAAAATCATACACCTATGGATGAGATCAATGGGAAGGAGGTAAGGGCAGAGGGAGAGGTGGGAGCTGGGTGGAGGGTGCTATGGAGGGGAAAAAAGAGAAACAAATGTAATAATCTGAATAATAAAGATTTAATTAAAAAAAAAAAAAGAATTCCTCCAGAAAGGCTACCCAGGTGAGGGACTCTGGCCTTAAGTAGCCTGGGAAAACCCATCAAAGAGGCTAAATCAATTAGGAAGGAAAGTCACAAATGTCCACCTCCTCAGACTATCCCCAAATCATTCCATGTCCTACTCTCCCCCTTCAGGGGCCCGGGGACCCTCTGATCAGGAGGCAAGCCAGGGAGGGAGCAGGCAGGAGTACAGCGAGGCGGTTGGCCCTGACACACACAACTCAAGTGAAGGTGGTTCCACCATCTTGACTCGTGCACGGCCACCTTGAAAACAGGAGGGAGGGTCCTCCCGTAATTAAAAATGGAACCGCCTTCCGAGGCAAGGTTGAATCCAGCCCCCACCGCCCTCTTGTCTCACATGGCCTGACCTGTCACTTTCGGTCCCAGCCCTTTCTTACAAGCTCCCCTTCCCTGACACTCAAATCCCCCCTGCTCCCTGTTCGGCCTCTCTCCCGCCTTTTCTCAGTGACACAGCCGTTCACCTCAAGAATAACCTCCAGGAAGCTTTCCCCAACGGCTCCAGCTGCCAAGACTAAACCAACAACCTCCTCCTTCATTTCTACAGTGAGCCCCACACTCATCTCCTTCACGGCCCCCACAATGCTCTTTCCGCTCTTATTAGAGCTGTAAAGAGGATTGGGACAATCGAGGGACTCTTATGATGGGCCATCGATGAAACAGTTTGGCAGCGATGTTAAATTTCCCAAGTGTGACCAACGTCTGGTGTAAGAGGAATGTCTATTGTTTGAGGATACTCATTACCACACACTCCGAAACGGTTCATCAAAAATACACATACTCATAGATAAGACATAGAGGGGGAGAGAGGGAAATGGAAAGAGGCAGTGGAGAAGGAGAGAGGAAAGAAGGGAGAAGAAATAAATACCGAGCAGCAAAATGTTAACTGGCCAATAAAAGTGATCCATGGAAGATCATTGTACTATTCCTGCAATTCTACTGTGGATTAAAAAATGTACAATAAAAAAAATGGAAGAAAAAAAAAAAGGCTCTCCTGCAATACCTGAGAACTTATCCATTTCCCAAGACAACCCTCCCGAAATTACAGACTCGGAGAATGACCTCGCAGCCCACACCAAGCCCAAGCCACTAGCTATGTTTCTGCCCTTGACAATGGCGCTGAGGCTCTGTCTGAGATGGGGAAGCGAATACTGGGGAGCTAGGGCGGATGGGCCGGGAGGGGGATGACTGTTTCCCCTTTCATCTCTTTCTGGGATGTTCTGTGGTGTCTGTGCAGATCACCAGACAGGTGCCTTTCAAAACCAGCACCTGGAACGCGCTGGACACGAGACTGCACTTTCCATTTAAGCAGATTTCTCTCTCTCACGCGATCTGCCTTCGCAAAGAAGTCACTTAATCATCTGTTTCTTGGGTGGGGGGGGCCCGGAGATGGAGCCAGGAGTCGGTGAGTACTAATTGGGCTGTCTGCCTCCGACGGAGAGCTGAGTGATGGCCCGGCTGGACGGCTGATGGTGTCCAAACGGCTAGACTCGGTGCTGCAGATTTATGGAGCCATCAATAAGGGCTGCCTTTTCTCCCATTAACATAATTAAGACAATGAACTACTTTGGGGAAAGGAAAAAAAGAAGAAGATCTACGCTGGGACTCAGAGAACGATTAATTACGTTTACAGCTGCATCCATCTCGAAGTAAATAACCAATTTTCAGGCAGGGCTCTAAGAACTTTGAAATAATCCATCACCCACCAGGAAAGTCAAAGTACCCCCCGAAAGAGGGGCGGTCTCTTCCCCCCGCATCACGGGGAACCACGGGCCTCTGCGAAGGAAGGCCCAGAGCGGGCGCAATTTTCTCCAAAGAAACATCCGTTAACGGGATAACCCTGAGGATTCCCTCCATAACACAGTGCCCTGTCCTCACCCTGGCAAACCTGCCCAGTGCAAACAAGCACACGAAGAGAGGCCAAAACCACCCTCCGAGGTGGATCTGTGTAACCCTTTAAGGAAACAGGGGAAATACCCCCCAAAACCCACCCTGACAAAATACAGTGGTACCTTGAGATATGAGTGCCCTAACATACGAGATTGAGATACGAGCCGTCCAGCGAGCGATTTTTGCTTTGAAATACGAGCAACATTTGAGATAGGAGTCATCGCGCGGATCGGCCGGCCGCACACGGCCCACCAGTTTACCGTGACTCCAGCGTCTCATAGTTTCCCACGCCTCAAGGTTATGGAACGAATTAAACTCATATCTCGAGGTACCAACTGTAAAGGGCAGGTAGTTCGCTGCCAGTCAGGGTTAGTGGCGCCTGTCCCCACCAGTGGGTTTGTTTCTCTACAGGTGGACAGTGGGATTGGATCACCAAGAAGGTTGCTTTCTGGGGACCAGCTGTGCCAGCCTCGGTGCGCACCAGGGCCTCGCTCTGGCTCCCCCGATTTCCTTTCTCCTGGTTTCTCCCTGTGGCCCAGGGGTGGTGTCCCTCTCCACAGGTCGTCTGTAACTTTCTCCAGGACCCCGCAGCAAACAAAAGTCCCCGCTCCTGACGCTCCCTTATCATCTGCCATGCCTTTTCTGACACTCCCCTGCCCTGTGGAGTCGCAGCTCCCGCCACAAGGAAGCAAATGCAAGGCACACGCTCCGAGGACGAGCGTGCGTCTCCTCTCCGGTTCTCCCTGGAAGAGCCAGACTTGGCTGCAACTCTGAGCCCGTCCCCTCGGCTTTCCCAGTCTCCCCACGAGGAAAAGACGAGGAGCCGGGAAGACTGAGAGGCAGAGGCGGCACCCAAACCCCTGGCCATGAACCCACGCCCGCCTACCTTGGTCAGATCCATTCCAAGTTTGAGCTGCGAGATGAGGTGAAGAATTACACTGCGCTGATCCTCCATGACGCCCAGTTCTGCCTCTTCCTTATCTTCAGTGTCGCTTTGTTCATCTTCGGACAAAACCAATTCAGAGTCTGAGTTCGGCTGCAAAAAGATCATCGATAAAAAGTCAGCAGCGGGCTCCGGGGAAGCGAGCGGCACCGCACGCGAACCCATATGCGTGGCAATGACGGAGGGAGCCCGGTGCTGACCCAGGAACGGTCTCTCTATCAGCCAGTCCCATTGGCCAGCGGGTGGAGGATGACCCTTCTCCGGATGCAGGCCATCCTTCACTACTGCCCATTCCCTCTTATCGTCACCTCCTGTGAGTGAGCCTTCTGCCCTAAGGAGGTGCCCTGACAAGAAAGTCTCCTGCCCTTTAAGAAGCTCTAACATTCAGGTTAATAAGCCCCCTTGACCTTGGCTGCTCCCAAACAAAATTTTATTAACTTGTACAACCCAGGACACTTTCTATCTCATATCATTCTTTCTGTGTTTAACGTAAAGGTCCGATGCCCCAGGAATGGGCTGAAATCGCCTTATTTTATGAGAAGAGTTACCCTCGGCTGTTTTATGTCAATTAATATCACAATAGCAAGTGCGAAAAGTGCGTTGGCATTCGTCGAGGGACGGAGGCAAAAAATGCAAAGGTCGAGAGCAACTGTGAGGCTTTGTAAGAACGCTGAGATACATGCTGGCCACCAGACCCTGCTTTCCTCGTGCAAGTTTATTAATTCGATGGCTCGGTTCCATTTGTCCAAGGACATCAACATAAAAACTAATAAACAGGCTAATATACAAAATGTGCAGAAGGGAATGACCGCACACAAAGTGTTCGAGACCCAAGAACGGAGCCCTCTGGCGACCCTGTCAAGCTGTCTGCAAAACTCTGTTGAAAAAAGTAACCACTGCACACTTATCTCTGTCCTGATGGTACTTGTTTACATGTCAACAAAGACACTGCATATAACATTATACAGTTTTTCCTAAAGACAGGTCAGACACAGTGAAGTCAGCATACAGAAATGCAGGGCTCGAAGGCATTACATAGAAAAGCATACGGACTTGCCCAAATGTCCATGCAAAAAATGAACCATTTATAAACCTCACTGGACAGAACTACCTCATTTTACTTAAAGGCACTTCCAATCCACATTGGTGATCACAGTGACTGAGGTGGTTGTCATTGTCTGGCCCAGTGGTCGGCAAACCGCAGCTCACGAGTCACATGCGGCTCTTTGGCCCCTTGAGTGTGGCTCTTTTACAAAATACCACGGCCTGGGCGAGTCTATTTTGAAGAAGTGGCGTTAGAAGAAGTTTAAAAAATTTGGCTCTCCAAAGAAATTTCAATCGTTGTCCTGTTGACATCTGGCTCTGTGGACTAATGAGTTTGCTGACCACCGGTCTGGCCGAAAAGACATGTGCCGGCCCTTCCTTGCAAGCACTCCAGAGAGGAAACATGATATAGTGGTACCTTGAGATACGAGTGCCCTAACATACGAGATTTTTGAGATACAAGCTGTCGAGTGAGCGATTTTTGCTTTGAAATACGAGCAACATTTGAGATAGGAGTAATCGTGCTTCGGCCAGCTGCACACGACCCACCAGTTTACTGCAACTCGAGCGTCTCATAGTTTCCCACGCCTCAAGGTTACGGAACGAATTAAACTCGTATCTCAAGGTACCACTGTACTCCCTCTCCCAGGCAGGCATTTTTAAAATCTGAAATCAAACAGTCATTTTCCAAGTCCTCTCTGAGGAACCCCACTCCCGGGCCCACAGTGGGGCCGCCTCAGTGATGCCCAGGGGGCTTTTCCCAGCCAAGAGTTGGGTGTCCTCCATCGAGAGTCTGGTTCTCTGGCCTCATCGCTATGTGTGACGTCATCGGCAAGTGATGGATTTCAGAGAGGAAGGGAGAGGGAGAGAGAAACATCGATGATGAAAGAATCCTCATTGACCGACCACCTCCTGCTCGCCCCACACACAGGGGATGAGCCCGCCACCCCGGCATGTGCCCTGACCTGGCATCAATCTGTGACCTCCTGGCTCGGAGGTTGACGCTCCACCACTGAGCGATGCCAGCCAGGCAGTGGCTACTTCTTGGGGGTGGCCTGGGAGGCAGCCATTTGTATCCACAGACTTTCCCCTCAACCCAGGGCGGCCCGGGGAGGCGAGGGTGAGGCCCGGGCATCTTGCTTTGGGAGAAAGCGGGTGGGGGTGGCGGGCAGACTCCTCAAACATCTCGACCGCAAAGGTGGCTACATTTTGGGAGCAATTATTCCCGCTTGAAATTAGTCATTCTCGCAAAGTCCGGATAACAAGCTAAACAAATCAATAGCTCAGGTGCGGCAGCCATAAGCTTCCTGAATTCAAGAATGGTCCTCTCGGCTGACAATGTGACTTCCCGTTTGCCCACCAACCGGTACACAGAGAACTCGCCACCCTGCCCACTCCGTGCCCCACGCAGGGCTACGTGCTGACAGACCACCGGGGACTGCCACCTCCTTCTGCTGTCTCTGCCCGACTTGACAATTAAACCCAGCGCATCCCTCCCCTTCCCGTAACCAAGGAAGCCTGCAGCACGATCTAGCCAGGTGACACCAAGAACGTGCCTGTATGCGCACACAAGCCTCTCCAGCTCGTCCCATCACACGCCACATCACGCTTCCTCTGTGTCTGACGATGACTCGCAAAGACACCGGCTCCAGGAGAGAGAGGAAGGGCTGGTCCACGGGCCCCCGAAACGAGGGCCAGAGCTCCTGGGGCCCTGGAGTCCTGCCAAGGGAAGAAAGGCCGCGGGGAGCCCGGCACACATCTGCCTCCTTGGCTCAGGTCCTTAGCGAGCAGTGCCCAGCGCGGAAACAAGGATCCAGCCATAGTTCTGTCTCCCACCGCTTCTGAGAGCTCGTCCTTTCTCTTACAGGATGGTGTGCGAAAAATTCTCCTGCCCAACCGCACGCCAACCATCAGGGGCTTAAAAAAGCTGCTTCATTCACCACAGCGTTAGTGAACATCCACCACATTGTTAGTGGACATCCACCACATTGTTAGTGAAGATTCACCAGTGTTAGTGGACATTCACCACAGCGTTAGTGACCATCCACCACACTGTTAGTGGACATTCACCACATTGTTAATGGACACCTTGAACATCCATGGACCACTGGTGGGCCCTGAGGCCTGAACGGTTGGTGACCTCTGTCTTAGAGGGTACCCACAATTCCACCCTCACTGGGACTCGGTCCTTCGCAGGAAGGTGAGACCACCCTCTATTCTGGGTCCCAACTGAAGGCATTGCGTGGACAGAATTGTGGGACTCAGTTCGAAAGGTGTCCATTGGTAACATAAATATGTCAACGAAGCACCGGAGAGCAAGCGCTGTTAAGAAATGGAGGGTTTGGCCCAGCCCATGTGGCTCAGTGGTTGAGTGTCAACCGATGAACCAGGAGGTCCCGGTTCAATTCCCAGTCAAGGCACATGCCTGGGTTGTGGGCTCAGTCCCCAATAGGGGGCGTGCAGGAGGCAGCTGACCAATGATTCTCTCTCATGATTGACGTTTCTATCGCCCTCTCCTTTCCTCCCTCTGAAATTAAAAATAATAATAATAATAGAAATGGACAGTTTGGAAGGAGTTTTAAAGACAGAAAGCCTTCTTCATTTTTGGGGTCAAGGTTTGTTGATTCTGCTCCTCTGATGTAAAATTCCCAACAGCACTAATGGCGCTGGCTCTCCGTCTGTTCTCCATAATCAGGCCCCTGTGCCCACCCACATTCTCACCCTCCCGCTCCCAGACCTCTGCTTCTGTCTGCCCCCCATCCTCCCACCCCTGCACCCCACACCCTGTGCTCCCTAAGGATTTCCGCTTATAAAGTGATGGCAACTGCCTTGAGGTGGTCAAAGGTGACAGAGCAGTGTCTCTCCATCTCGGAAGAAACTGAAAAATGACAAGTGGTTTATGATGCTGAGAAAGATCCTAAGACTTAAGAAGAATCTTTAAACACCCATCCCCCAGAGATCTCTGCAAATGAGCCAGCTCAGCCATAAAAATGCATCCAAACTTCAAGATTAAACGGAATTAAAACGTGCTGGAAAGAGAAGCAGGCTCTGGAATAATGAGGTTTCTTAATAAAAACAAAAATTATGACTCAGTTTTTCTACCACGTGAACAACGCGAGGCTACGAAAATCAAGCGACTCCTCTTGCCTCTTAGCAAACGTGGGTGAGGACAAGAAATCCGACACAGAGCAGAAGGCCGCGTGGCAGGCTGGGGTTTGGGGACCACTCCTTGGTAGCTCCGCGTGACCTGTGCCCCAGAACAAGGGTTCTTAATCTGGGCCCTACGGACACTCCTTAAGATGTCTATCACAGCCCTCGATGTTTTATATGAAAATTGGATGTCTGGGCATTTTCCCGGAGACCAGGGGTCCCTGCTGATCTTGGATACTCAGAAGAGTGTCTGACCCTGGGCTGACCTCAGAGCCTCCCAAGAACCAAAGGGTCTGAGATCGTGTCAGAGGGAGAGATCTGATGGTCAGGAAGTGGGCCAATCAGACAGTCTCAGCGTCTGCAGATGCACCCCTGCCCTTAACCACACCGCCGCTTCTCGTCCAGTAGGGGGCAGCACACCCATGAGACTCTGGTGAGGCCCAAACCAGAAGCAAAAGGGCGACTTGTGTTCAACCACAATCTTCTCCAGGGGGACACCAGTGTGGGGGACATACTGCTCTCATCTAACAAAAATCCGATTTTTTTTCAATACAAATGTAAATTCCCAGCAAGACTGGCATTCCAATCTATTTTATTCAACACACATATGTCATTTAACTCCAGTTTGGTTCAGTTCCAGGAAAAAAACAACAGGAAACAGACATTATTTTCAGAGTCCATTCATTTCCTTTCCACAGGCGTCACTCCATCCTCCACCCCCCCACTCCTCAAATCTACTCCTTCCTGAGCCTCACTCCCATTTTCCTTTTCCCAGACAGTGTACATCCAATCCCTTCCTCTTTCTCCACAATCACCTTCGCTTCTTTCTTAACTGAAACCTGCCGTTCAGAGAAGTGGAGCCGATAACGTATAAGCGGTTTGACCGACTAGCGTCCTCTTGATTTATCAATGCCTGTTCACCTCGGGTCTTCACGCCAAGGGCTGAATCCTCAGGTTTGAAGCATTTGGGGACAGGCCTGTGCGATGGCATAACCACCCTGTGAAGAAGCCCTTTTCCTGTTGCACACGGAGCAAGTCCATGCCAGAGCCGTGCCATCACAGACATGCAGGTGCCAGGGGGTGGACACGGAGTAACAGTGTGGTCTTCGGCCTGAGTCAATCAGTCAAGCGATCCGTCACTATCCTGCAAGTCCGCCCAGGTCAGGGCGGGAAACACAGCCAGCAAGTGCGAGAACAGCCAATTCTCCTCCAGCAGCGAGCACACTGCAGCGCCATCACTTTAAAGCCTGGCATCTCTCCCCGCACATCACTACCTTGGCACGGAGGCCTGCGGCGAACTGAGTCACACCAAAGAGCCTTGCTACTGAAGGACAAACAGCAAATGCTGGGCAGGTAACGTCTTGGTGGGAAAACGGGGAGACTGGGCCATGCCCGGGAGTATTCTGGCATCTAGTTATTCTGAGGACCGCAGAAAGGTGGGCAGCGGAGGCAAAGGCCCCAAGCATCACCCTTGATGTCCTCAGAGGAGAGAAATGTCATGACACACAGCAGCCCAGGCAAAGGAGTCACCAGGCAATGTGTGTCCTCCTACGAAACATACTCCTCACCCCACAGCTACACAGAACATGCGATCACATGCAGGAATGGACACCAGGGCACGTCTGCTTCTGGCCCCTAGAGGGTAAGAATCAACAGAGGTTGGGTTTACCAGAAAAACGAAAGGTTCTAGAAAAAAAGAGAAATGTGAAGTTGAAACGTGGATAACGGGTTAGGGAGCCGGAGAGAGGGGAAGGATAGGGGAGTGAAAGACCAAGGAGACGTCTGAAGAAACACGGTGACTGTTGGAAGAGAAGCGAGGGATCTGAGTGACTAAGGCAGGGGTGGGGAACCTTTTTTCTGCCAAGGGGCACTGGGTATTTATAACATCATTCGGGGGCCAAACAGAATCATCAACTTAAAAATGAGCCTGCTATCTTTGGTCAGACATTTAATTAATTCACCTCTAACGCCTTGGCAGGCCCAGGCCCAATGATTTCGCGGGCCTTATCCAGGCCATAGGTCGATGTTCCCCACCTTTGGTCTCAGAGCTACAGGTACCCAGGGACCACCTACTGAACCGATTTTGGGGTGTCTAACGATAAGGGTGTTACTGTCATTGACGGCATTTATGGAATTCCTAAAAGCAAGGATTTAGTCCCTTTCCCCTCTAGTCCTTGTCTTTTTCATTTCAATAGTCACAGCATATTTAACCAAAGTATCACAATCATTCCTTGATCCTCAATAGTGTGCTCTTCATATTAGTAATACCAGTGGTACCTCGAGATACAAAAGTTTAATTCGTTCCGTAACCTTGAGGCGTGGGAAACTATGAGACGTTGGAGTCGTGGTAAACTGATGGGTCGTGTGCAGCCGGCCGATCCGTGCGATGACTCCTATCTCAACTGTTGCTCGTATTTCAAAGCAAAAATAGCTCGCTCGAAGGCTCGTATCTCAAAAATCTCGTATGTCAGGGCACTCGTATCTCGAGGTACCACTGTATTTTACATCTTAAGAAGCCCCCTCTCACAGCCCAAGGTCACGAACACGGGCGTATCTGCACTCGAAGACCCCAGTCCAGCCTGGGGTGCACCAACATGGCCCACAGTCTGTCGAACTCCACTTGGCGCGTCTGTCCCTCAGCCCCCGGGAAGAAAGGGTCACCGCGTGACTATCAGGTGCTGCGCCCTCTCCCTCACGTGCTGGGGAAACCGCTTCCCCCGAGGACACACGCAGGCGTAACGGTTTGCGAGAGGAACGGACATGTGGCTGCTCCTGAGGACCTGCTGTCCTTTCCAGGCTGCGCACCGGGGGTGTCTTCTCCGGAACAGTCTCTCTTGAGCGCCTGCCTCTCCGTCCCCCAGAGGCGGCCATGCCTGCTGGGCGGAGGGCCCCTCGGTTGACGGGATGATGCTCTCCTCTGGTCGGAAGTCTCGCCCCAGAGCTGGTGGTCGGACCCACGGCTTTGGGCGGCGTGTCTGGTCCAGCGGATGCGCCTTGGCCCTGATGCAGGGCAGCATCTTCACGTGTCGCTTCTTCCGTCTCAAACCTCCTTCCGTCCCGGGTGGAGCCGCGTCCAAAGCCGGTGGCCCACTGTGCGCTGAAGGCCACCCCCCTATGTCGGGGACTTCATCCTGCCATGTGGAGGTAGGTGCAATGAGGCCGCTGTTGGGGGGGGCGGGGACGTGGTCTCTGATCCTGAAGAGGCAGGCCCCACAGCGTGGTTCCCGCAGAGGTGAGCTGGCGGCCAGGGACACGACAATCCTTCGGCTGCCGCTGGGGCGGTGCTGGCGGCTGGCTCTACCCACACATACACACACACTTGCCACACTTGGCTCTCACAGACCAGAAGGACAGAGGCTCCTCCGGAGCCCCGGGGCCGACCTGCAGAGAGGGTCAAGTTTCAGAAAAGCACGGCCCGCGAGGCAGGGACACGGCATCAGCCCAGACAGACAGTCGGGATAATTCTACCCGCCGGGGCTCCTCACACAGCATTCCGGGGAGCATTCAGTCCTTTTCTCACTGCCACGTTCTCTGCTTGGAAACCGAGTGAAGGCAGCAGAGGGAGGAGTGGGGAAGGGACAAAGACAATCTAAAGCAGCGGTTCTCAACCTGTGGGTCGAGACCCCTTTGGAGGGGGTCGAACGACCCTTTCACAGGGGTCGCCTACGACCATCAGAAAATGCAAATATTTATGTCACGATGCATAACAGTAGCAAAATTTCATGGTTGGGGGGCACCACCACATAAGGAACTGTATGCAAGGGTCTCGGCCTTAGGGAGGTTGAGAACCACTGCTCTAGAGGAAGGACAAAAAAGGACAAGCAGCAGCAGCAGCAGCATCCCCGCCACCCACATGCAGGAACCCAGAGGCCACAAGCCACCCAGCAGAGTCCCCTTGGCATCGGAGTGCGGCCCGGGCACACCCCATCCAGCACCGCGTGACCGGCCCGGCCAGGGCTGGGCATGGCTTTCTGAGTACGAAGCGGGGTGGGGTTGAGGGCAGGGTCACCACAGCCCTCATTCTGGGTGTCGCACGGGCAGCGTGGGTCCCATTTCCCAACTCGCAGGAAGCTTGTCGGCACAGGGGTCACAGTCCGGAGAAGCAGGAGAAAGAGGCCCAGAAACAGAGCAGCACACAGTCCCGGAGCCCGGGAGGCGTCGAAGCATCAAGGGAGGGTCCGAGCTTCGGTGCAGAGGCGGCCGAGGGTGAATCCTGCAAGCAGGGCCTTCCGCCCAGCAGGCTCAGGGTCCTGGTCCGTGACGTGGAGGTGGGACCACCCTCAGCTCAGAGGAAATGCCTACTCAACGCCACTGCTCTGGCCTTGGCTTTCGCACGGGGTCCGTGGCGGACCTGGGGGCTTGTGGATCTGGAAGCCACTGCTGAAGCTCCTGCCACTTCCTCCCTCCTGCCGGCAGCACCCTCTGGGAGCTGCACGATGCAGCCCACGCTCCCTTTCCAGGCCCCCAGCAGTGAGGGCGCACAGGGCTCTGGGCCTGCAAAAGGTCCAGGTTCCCCACCGAGGCCATGGCCCTGACCTTCCGGTCCTGGATCTGGGACTGCACCAGGAGGGAATGTCAACAAAAGTCTCAGCCAAGCCCTTACTGATTTGGCTCAGTGGATAGAGCCTCGACCTGTGGACTGAAAGGTCCCAGGTTAGATTCGGTCAAGGACATGTATCTTGGTGGCAGGGACATCCCCAGTAGGGGTTGTGCAGGAGGCAGCTGATGGATGTTTCTCTCTCATCGATGTTTCTAACTCGCTATTCCTCTCCCTTCCTCTCTGTGAAAAAATCAATTAAAAAAAAAAGTCTCAGCCAAGTGCACAGCAGATCCAGGAACCACAAGAGACAAACACAAGCAGTAAGGACAGTGAACCAGAGAACCAGCTACGGTCTGGAGCAGCAGGAGCAGGGGGCCTGCCACCCACGAGGTCACATTCCCTAGAAAGCCCGGGAAAGGTGGGGAAGGAACTATCTGACACCCATGTTAGCCTTCCTGGCCGCTGGTACGAGGAAAAGCAAAGGGTTAAGACACAGGGTGTGCTGAGTGGAGAGCAGGCCGCAGGTCTGAGAGAGTTCCCATCACCCCAGCCACCTCCGATGCCCCCCAATTAGCAAAGCAGCACCTTCAGTATTAGAATATATGAATGGCCTAGATCACTGGTCGGCAAACTGCGGCTCGAGACCACTTGACCTAGATTCTCGATTCCAATAATTACAGGCTGTTGTTGTTCCTTGTGATTAAGCCCCCATCCCAGTGGTCGGCAAACTCATTCGTCAACAGAGTGGCAAACTACGACTCGCAAGCCACAGTTTGCCGACCATTGGCCTAGATGGTTTGGCTCAGTGGATAGAGGGTCGGCCTGTGGACTGAAAGGTCCCAGGTTCAATTCCAGTCAAGGGCACATCCCCAGTGGGGGGCGTGTAATAGGAGTCAGGTGATCCATGTCTCTCTCTCATGGATATTTCTAACTATCCCTCTCCCTTCCTCTCTGTAAAAAATCAATAAAATATATTTTCAAAAAGAAAATAAAACGGCGGTGGTGGCCCGTATCTGTGAATATGCTAAAATCCATGGGATGGTAGACTTTAAATGGGTTAGTTCTATGGCATGTGAATTACATATCAAAACAGGTGGTATTTAAAAATTAAAATAAAAACTAAAGAGACACATGATGCAGCCACCAGAGTCTTTACAGGTGCAATTCAGCTCAGGGCCTTGAGGTGGGGAGAGTCTGCAGGGATACCCAGACGGAGCCGATATAGTCACGTGCATCCCTGAAAGGAGCGGAGGCTCTTTCCCGGCAGTGGAAAACGATGGAATGAGAGTATGGTCAGAGAAATGCAACAGGGCTGGCTTTGAAGGCGGAGGAAGGGGCCACAAGCCAGAGAAAGCGGGAAGCCCGGAGCATCCAGAAGCGGCCAGGAAACACGTCCAACTGGAGAGCTGCCCGAAAAGACCACCATGCCCTGCCAGCGCCTCCACGTCAGCCCAGCGAGACCAGCACCCGACATCTGGCCAGCGGACTGTTAGGAAATGCGTTGTTTCATGTTTAATATATTTTATTGATTTTTTTTACAGAGAGGAAGGGAGAGGGAGAGTTAGAAACATCAATGAGAGACAGACACATCGATCAGCTGCCTCCTGCACATTTCCCACTGGAGATGTGCCTGCAACCAAGGTACATGCCCTTGACCGGAATCGAACCTGAGACCCTTCAGTCTGCAGGCCGAGGCTCTATCCACTGAGCCACAGCGGTTTCGGCAGGAAATGCATTGTTTTAAACCTGTGGTCGTTCGTTACGAACAGCAATACAAAATTGCCTGACCTACGAAGAACACCAAACGTGGTATGTCCACACCAGACCCTTTGACGCACACCTCCCAAATGCTATCCTCCCTGTCTCAGTCAAGGACAACTTGGTTCTTCCAGGCACTCGGCCAAAAACCTTGGCACCACCCACCGAGACTCCACTCTCTGCCTCATGCTCCACTGCAGGACACATCCATCAGCAAATCCTGCGCAGGACACCAGATCGGATCGCTTCTCACAGCCTCCACCCCCCGGCAGGCGCATGGCACGCTCATCCCTCAACTCAGAGGGCAGCAGCTTCCCCTCAGTCTCTCATGGCCCCTCCTCCACTAGATGTCCCCTCACTTCACTCAGACCTTTCCTTCTTGTCCCTGACCAGGGCCGCTTCCTGTCCGTCGCCACCTCCCTCTGTCACTGTTCGCGCCTCCCTCATTCTACCTCTCTCGGCCCGGACCACTCTCAGTGGTATCTATGGCAAACCCATTTACTGATCTCCCCGTGGTCGAGTGCCAGCTCTCAAGAACCAATACTGTGTTTTTGTTCATGGTTGTGTCCCCCACAAAAATAATCCCTGACACTGGGGTAGTAGTTGAATGAGAAAATGAAGTAGCCGAAACCGGTTTGGCTCAGTGGACAGAACGTCGGCCTGCGGACTGAAGGGTCTCAGGTTCGATTCCGGTCAAGGGCATGTATCTCAGTTGCGGGCACATCCCCAGTTGGGGGCGTGCAGGAGGCAGCTGATCGACATTTCTCTCTCATTGATGTTTCTAACTCTCTATCCCTCTCCCTTCCTCTCTGTAAAAAATCAATAAAATATATTTAAAAAAGAAAATGAAGTAATCACTCAGCTTTCCCCTTTGGAAAGGAGAACCACTGATGTTTTCCTCTGGGCTGAAGAATGAAGCAATGGCACAATCATGGGCAGGGGCAACGGGGCACCGAAGACCAATCTGGAGGATTCCTATGCAATGGTCCAGTGTGAGGGAGAGCGACAGGCACTGGAAAGGGGCACCGACATGTCCCATGGTACCCCTTTTCCTTGATTCAGCAAATACACACGCCGGGCTCTGGGTGAGGCACAGTCAGGGGCACGGACGGTGTAGGGCATGGCCTCGGCCCCCTCCCCCGTACAGTGGTTTGGTTTGGGTTCCCATTTGTGAGGCCAGACAGTGAGCTATCACCAGCACCAGAAGCAAAGGGGAAACAGTAAAAGTCGGTGGCAGGCAGATCAGAGCAAAAAGGAAGTAAGTATAGTGGTACCTCGAGATACAAGTTTAATTCGTTCTGTAACCTTGAGGCGTGGGAAACTATGAGACGCTCGAGTCGCGGTAAACTGGTGGGTCGTGTGCAGCTGGTCGATCCGCGCGATTACTCCTATCTCAAATGTTGCTCATATTTCAAAGCAAAAACCACTCGCTCAACAGCTCGTATCTCAAAAATCTCGTATGTTAGGGCACTCGTATCTCGAGGTACCACTGTACTAAGAGTGGCAGGGGGAGCCCGCAGCAAAGCTGGCCAGAAACATCTGCAGGCGGGTTTCTCTTAGGCCACCAGGGGTGATGAAATACAACCGGGAGGACAAGCAGGGGAAGGTAGCGTTCCACCGGGAGATAAGCTCTTACCACCTCCCCTCACTTCCCCTCCTCTCAGACCCACACACACTTCACAGGGGTCCCACGAGCACCCCGACTTCTGTTTTGCCCACATCCTTTCAGTCATCCAGGCTCAAGTCCTGCAGGTGGGCCGACACACCGCCCCAGCACCCCAACATCCAGACCTCCGCCTGGTCCACACATGCTGGCCTCTCCTCGTCCCCACGATCCCCCGCTAGGCTGCTGGCAGGGCCTGGTATAACCCTAATGTTTTGTGGGTCGTCTTTCTGCTCGGGACTCCTGTGTCCCACCACTGAGCGTCTCTGCTCCAAGTCTGCAGTGCGGTCCCGGGTCCCAGAGAAACTACCCCTCACTCAGCCCAACGTTTATGGCTTCCTTCCTCCTGACCACTCTCACTTTCCATCCTGGCCTCATCCAGCCTCCACGGACTACAGCACACGCATGCCCGCTCCCCCAACCCCCACAGATATAGCCACTGGCCACATGCAGTAACCACTGGCCACATGGAGTTATTAAGATGAAATGAAGTTTAAAATTCAGTTCCTTCCAGACACCCTTTAAGCACACCGCAGCCACATGTAGCTAGTGGCTATCCTACTGGTCAGCGTACACAGAAAGCACTTTGATCACCACAGCAAGTTCCATTGGACGGTACCACTCTGCCGCTTTAACGTCCTCCCTATGCAGTGGTACCTTGAGATACGAGTTTAATTCGTTCCGTAACCTTGAGGCGTGGGAAACTATGAGACGCTCGAGTCACGGTAAACTGGTGGGTCCTGTGCAGCCGGCTGATCTGCAAGATTACTCCTATCTCAAATGTTGCTCGTATTTCAAAACAAAAATAGCTCGCTCGACAGCTCGTATCTCAAAAATCTCGTATGTTAGGGCACTCATATCTCGAGGTACCACTGTGCATTGGTACGCCTCCAACAGTTGTTGCTTCTCTGCAAAAACAGCACCAGCGCCATAATGCACCGTTAGGGCGGGGCAATCCCTTCCTTCTCCCCAACTTCACATGTAAGTTTTGTGGGTCCCTCGAAGGTTCCTGATGCACCTCTTTCCTTAACTTCTTGGTAACACAAAGGTCGGGGAGAGCAGGTCGCTTTGAAAAATCTGAAATTCCTCCTGAAGCACCAAAGAATGATTTCACAGGCATCTTCGCCCCAGAAACAGACTGATGAAGGAATCCTGTACGTGGGGGTATCCAATAGCCATCAAATGTCTCTGTGCCTGAAGACTTCAGTTCTACTCGCTATGATTTGCTTCCATTGTAACCACTGATGCACGCCAAGAATAGAATTCTGGCTTTCTGTAATCCGTGGTTTAAATGTGTTATTGATTGATGCCTGGTGCAGGGTGACGGATTTCTTCTGCTTCTGCAGATGGCAAATGCCTCTATTCAAACAGTAAACACAACGGAGCTCAAATGGATGGCACCGTATTAGGGCTCATTTCAGACTCTACACTCGATGCCACTAATTGCTGAACTGCCTTGCTTTTCCCCGAAAATGATGCCCAGTCACGGGCTTCAACGCTCAGTGTTGGGGTGGGGAACTGGGGGGTGGGGTGGGGGGGACACAGGAAGAAAGATGCAAAGTGATGCGAGAATGCACAGCAGCTCGGAGTCAAGCCAGCTTCACGGGAGGTCGCAGACCTGCAGCCGCAGGAAGGGGACTTGACAGAAAGGCACAGTCAGGGGCCCCAAACCTGGGTATGCTTGTTTGGGGGCTTTGCTCTTTTAACTGAAGTACAGTTTCCAGAGGGCGCACGGCACAGACCTTCGTGTACAGTCCCATGAGTTGTGACAAACGTATCCCTTTATATCCAGTTAAAATTTGTCACCATCTCAACTATTTTTGTAAATATATATATATTATTGATTTCAGAGAGGAAGGGAGAAGGGAGAGAGAGAAACATCAATGATGAGAGAGAATCATTCATTGACTGCCCCCTACTGGGGACCAAACCCACAACCCGGGCACGTGCCCTTGACTGGAATCGAACCTGGGACCCTTTAGTCCGCAGGCCGACGCTCTATCCACTGAGCCAAACCAGCTAGGGCTCAGCCGCTTTTAAGGGTGCCGTTCAGCAGTGTGAACTACATTCACATTGTTGTGCAACA